>JAJOOS010001512.1:0-40185 GCA_029582725.1 Solanum chiquidenum | reverse complement strand
ACCTATAATGTCCGATGATAAAGAAATACTACTAAAATAAAAGAAAGAAAAAAATAAAAATAATATCAAATGATATCGATCACAAATGGTTATTCAACTCTAGGTAGTTCGTTTAGAAAGTCACTTAACTTTGTTTAATACAATTAAGTGACTTTAGATTATAAAACAAAATTGAGTCTCCCAGCATATATATAGATGTTCAACCTACAATGTCCGGTGATAAAGAAATACTACTAAAACAAAAGGAAGAAAAAAATGAAAATATATATTTGATAATATCACAGACGGTTATATATTTAACTCTTGATTAATCGTTTATAAAGTCACTTAACTTTGTTTTATACAGTTAAGTGACTTTTGATTATTAAACAAAATTGAGTGATTTTCTAAAAAAAAATACCATCATCCGAAATTATCTCCTGAAAATTTTGAAAAAAGAAGAAGACAGATAAAAATGAAGAAAATAATCCATAATGGACGGGGATTTATCCTTATACAAAACATATTTTATCATTTTGACATTCATAAATTTTTTTAAGGGAAAATTGTATGATTACTTTAAATTAAATGTTATAGTCATAATTTATTTTACTTGTAATTTGCAGCAAACATCCCATTTTTTTGCCATCTGATTCGATATACAATAGCCATTTTTGGTATACAATTACTCATTCGGTATACAAATGTATAAAATGCGTTTGTGTTTGTAAAAAGCGAGGGAAAAATATATATACAAATACAAATACATATATTTTCGTCTTATACACTTATAATTATACAAATACAGATCTTATTATACAAATTACAATGTATAAATGAATTTATACAAAACTGAACAATTTGTATAAAATTGGATGTATCTAGCGAATTATACAAATCAAAAGCTCCATAGCAAACATAAAATTTGTTATGGAGCGCAATTATGCAAACTATAGCTATAACATACAAATATAATATTTATATTTGCTATATGTGAAAGTTGCTCTTTTTTTAACTATATTATTATTAGTGTATATAATTTAAATTAATAAATAAAATACTACTAATCGTAGAAACTTATTCTCAATTACTTCAGTTTGATTGGCGCAAGCATATGAAGTATTGGGCTAATGACCCGAAAGTTCAAGAAGCCCTTCATATTCGAAAGGTACGTGGATTACAATACAAATATATATATATATATATATATATATATATCATATAACTATTTTCTCCGTTCATTTTTACTTATTCAATATTACTTTGACACACTTCTTAAATATCAATAAATAAAATGACAATTTAACTATATCACTTAGTTACTCCTAATTTTACTCTTCACAGGGAATCATAGGAAGTTGGGTACAATGTAACAAAATTTCAAGTGTAGGCTCTCCTCCCAACTACACTCTCACGGTCGATAATGTTGTACCATATCATGCAAATCTAAGCACTAAAGGTTATCGATCACTTATATACAGGTAATTAGTATTCAATATTGTTATGTTTGTGTCTATGTAAATTTTATATATTTGGCATGAGATTAAAGTTATAGCATGATATCTGAATAACACAAAGTAAATGGAAGTTTCATCATGAAAATCAAATATTGTTTATTTTGTTTGAAACTTTAAAAGTTAGAGTTGTATTTGATCATACTTTTTGCAAATAATGTTTATAATTTGAATGTATTTTTTCTAATATAATATAAGTAGTAACACGGTTTTGAGTATTTTCTAGATTTGAAATTAAATTCAAGTTGTATTTGAAATTTTCATGACCAAATACTAATTTCTTAAAAAATAAAAAGAATTTCTAAAATAAATAAATAAATTTTCATGATTAAGCGGGTCCTAAATCTCACCTAGTGCTACAAAACTAAAAAAAGATTATACTTAAAAAGATATGTGAGCCCCTGCGAAGTTATACAAAAGCACTTTATTCATGTTATTATAATTTTGTTTTTTGATGTATTTACAATAATTTCATGAATATAAAATGGAGGTTTTTTTCTTCTCATGTTTAAACAGTGGCGATCATGATTATTCGGTACCTTTTCAATCCACACAAAAATGGATAAAGTCTCTAAACTACTCCATTGTTGATGATTGGCGTCCATGGAACGTAAATAATCAAGTTGCTGGGTAATTAATCTCCAAACTTGACATCCTTAATTATAATTATGAATTTTTAAAATTAATTATTATTATTAGAGTTGATAATGCTTAATCATTTTTCTAATATCGTATCCTTGTAGTTATACGAGATCTTACTCCAACAAAATGACTTTTGCAACAGTGAAGGTATGAAATTAATTGTAGAAATAATTTTCATGAAAATTGGAAATAATTAGTTTATCTCAATTTAGTCAGATTGAGTTTTATTTAACGAGACTTATTTTAACTTTATATTTGTATTTAACTTTGTAATTTTTTTAAAAAAAAATAGGGATCAGGACACACAGCTTGTAGATACAAACCTGAAGAATGTTTTGGTATGTTCAAAAGATGGATAAATGATTATCCTCTATAAATAGTCCTCAATTTCATCTATATATCTTCTCTCTATTTTTATTTTACTGAAATAATCTTAACTCTTGGATATCAATTTTACTGCCCACAATATCATTGAAAAGAATAATCATGTATTAAATTGTGAATGAATCAGATATTATGTATTTATTCTTGAATTCGTATTCATAATATTAGCTTCAGTTATGCAATATTTCTTTGAGAGTTCATAAATGCATTTAAATGATCTAAAAATGTTAATAAAAAAAAGCTCTAAATTTGAAGGGAAGATGTATTACTCCTAAACACTGTAGGAAAGTATCTGATAAATGCAAGTTACATTATTCGATACATGATTTTAAGCATATGAGCTTTGAATATCAAAACAGGATAACAATTAATTGGAATAGATTAGACATACATTGGATTCTGTCCGTTGTAGATCAGGCCACCTCTGCTAATTATCTAGGTCTTTTCAACTAGAAGTGCATGCAAGTCTTGAATGAAGTTATCGATGTAGTTATTCATGAAGCCAGGACTCGAAAGAAGTTCCTTCCATTTCTTATGATTCTCTTTCACAAGACAACCGATTTGGCTATCTTTATCCATCACACATTTCACAGCCTTGAACAAATTCTCCTTAGTAAACAAATCATTTTCGTCTTTCTCCACTTCTACACCAACCTTAAGTTGTTTTTCCATCAGCCTAGCATTGAAAATGTGATCAATAGGCCTTGGTAAAAGTACCAATTGACAATCACACAGTGCCAAAGACTCCCACATCGACCCATAACCACAGTGAGTTATGAAACAACCAATTGCTTTGTGTCTTAAAATCTCCAATTGTGGCACCCAACAATCGAGAATCAGTCCTTTTTCTTGAACCCTTTGTTTGAATCCCTCTGGCAATGCTTCTTCTACTGAATTTGTCCCTTGAGGTGGCTTAACAACTAAAAGAAATGGTAACTCAGTCAGTTCAAAGCCTAAAACAAGTTCTTGAAACTGCTTCTTTTCAAGAATCAATTGGCTCCCAAATGCACAGAACACTACTGATCCTGGCTCGAATTTCTCAAGCCAATTCGATATTCCATGTTCTTCTAAAGGCTCCTTTTTCGGCTCAGAAATAACAGGTCCTGTGTAAAGGACTGGCTTTTCAAATTGTGTTGAGATGTAGTCACAAAAGTTTCCTTCAATCTCTCTACATGTTTTCATAGCTATTACATCACATCGTGTCATTCCCTTCTTTACTCGTTCATAAAATGTCACCCCCTTGCCATATTCATGAAATATAAATGACAACAACTTAGCTTCACATTCACGCAACACCACAGTAGTAGAAGGGTAACCTGGAGATCCAACAATTGACCACATCTTTAGATAGCAAAATAGAATAGCAGTTATTCTATCAAATCATGGCACTATATGATACATAATAGTATTACTAAAGTTACAGTTTTGGCGATTCTTCCTTTGGTTGTTCCAAACAAGCTATATAAGAAGTTGCAGAGTCTGGAAATTCAAACTTGGGACCTAAAACAACTTAATGTCTTTTGCTTACTAAATACTATATAGCCCGTGGCGGATGTAGGTTTGAACATAATATACTCGGTCAGTAGAATTCAATAGTTTTAGTCTAAACTTCTTATTTGTGATTAAAAAAATTCACTACTAAACATGTACAAAATTAAATTAAGAACATCGCATATATTTATTTATACGGAGAAGGGTTTAATACAAATATACCCTTCGTTTACCTTTTGGTCCCAAAATGCCCTCCGATTAACCTTTGTTGCCCTAGAATATGGATATATTCTAATATCTTGTTTATAAACTATAGTTTGCATATATTCAAACAAATCAATCTGATTTCAAACCATGTCCAAAGGGAACCTAAATTCGCCTTTGAATATAACTACACCAAAAAAGCAAAAGATGAGGAGAAGGGTGACCTGGTGGTGGCTTTACTAATTCAGCTGCAGTTGATGCCATAAAAATAGCCTTATTCGGTGATCGAATCAATGTTACAGATGATACAGCAGGGCAAACAACTCTGTAAAACAGAGTCTTGATACCCCCAATTTCTAGTGCTAAATCAGGAATCCAATAAGCAAAATCAAAGAAAACAAAATGGGGTTTTAGATTTTGAAGAAAAGATTTGATTTCATCATACAATTCATCAAAAGCTGTTGCTAATAGACTCTCCAAAGATCTATGAATATCAGCTGTAGTCTCTGCTCCATACGGAAGGTCATCAACATGAGGTATTGTCAGTTTATGGAATTTGATGAGATTTGGATAAAGATTGAGTTTTTCAAGTTTAATTTCTGCATTTTGAGGCAACAAGAATGTGATATTGTGACCTCTTTTTGCAAGTTCATTTGACAGATTCATAAATGGAATTAAGTGCCCAAAAGCAAGCCATGGGAACATCACTATTTCCAGTTTTCACTCTGCCATCTTTTTTTTCTCCTTGCCTTTTGATGAAATGCTACTTCTCTTTCTATTTATTCATTGGGAAAGGAGCTGGAGGTTTAGTGGTTCAACTCTGAATTTAATAACCAAAATCATTGAGCACCTCATTGAATTTAATAATCACAATGTTTAAACATAGAGATTAAGAAAATAGCTAACCGAAAAATTTATATGTTTGGTTTTTTGGTTGAAGCTTCATATATCTTATATATATTTATATAATATATATATATATATAAACGTGCCCGCGCTAAGCACGGTGCATTAGTCATTTATTTGCAACTATTAGTATTTTTTTTAAAACATTTCATTGACAATGATAAGCCATAATAGAATGGCTATACATTCCAATATGAAAACTTAGTGACAGCTTATCCAAGAGAGAATATAAATGAAATATGAGTGAAGTAAAAACGATATATTTACACACTGTTAGTATGGGGGCATTTTAATATTATAAAAAAAAATGTTTCCTCTATTCATTGTTGCATTAGAACATACCTCTGTTAACTTTCATTTGCTAGGAAGACTTCCTCAACTATAAATAGTGGCGGTCTTCTTTTATTTTGGGAACACAAGAAATTATAGAGGGTATAAAGTTTGTCAAAAAGAAAGTTCTTATTAGTTGAAGGGAGGTGTTTTCATTTTGAAGCTTTGGACTCAAATCATGTCCGAAGTTTGTTGAGTTATACTTTGTGATTAGGCAGGCTATTGTTATTAGAGCATCAACCGTCAGTTCAGATAGTAGTTAATAATTACGTCGGTATTAGTGTTTCATAATCCTTGCTTATTTAGGAATATGCATTATCTATATCAACAAATATTATTTATGTAGTTCAGTTAGTTTAGGAGTCTTATTAGTTTCTTTGTAACTCTATTTAATACCTTTCAGCCTTCATTAATAAAGTATCATTTTTCAGAACCTATTCAGTCGTTATGGTTGTATCCTGGAGGGGACAAGTCAAGAAGGACTACTGTTGAACCGGTTAAAATATTTGTTGCGGTGGGCTTGAATATCCTTAAAGAGAGTGAGATATCCACGCCTCAGCTAGAAGAGATTTTTTTATTTCTTCATTTTATTTTCAATTGTTATCTTGTAATTTTCACTAACGCATACCGAGTAGTATCAGAATTTGTTAAATCCCATAACTTCAACAATAGATCCACTTCTGCTTACTATATAGTTCTCTTCAATTAGATAGGCCCTTGTTTTATTTAAAATAGAGAAAACGACGCATGTTTTAAGAGTCGCCACTTAATTTTTAAAGGGAAATTAAGAAAATTGATTCTTCAAAAGATTAAAAATAGAAAGTCTAATGAAAAATAATTAAGGGGCTCGGGGTTCATATTAACATTTTGGGAAGGGTTTGAAAGCACCCGAAATGCCCGTTAATACGCAATTATTCGGTAATTAACTATTTGGCTAAACAATTTTAAAATAAAAGCATACATGACTAAGTTATGAAAATAAACAGTTTGAAACTTGAAATTATTTTTAAGGGAAAGGGAAGTATTATAAGGGCATCTACTTAAGTGAAATACAATAAATATTCCAAAGGTCAATTTAAAAATAAATTTGTTTAATTTCAACTCAAAATGGCTTTCTTTTTGAAGAGTTGAATTTTTTAAAACCTTAAGATTAACATCAAATATCAACAAGTAAACATATATAAAACAATAAAATAAAGAGAGAGACTTGGGCCCAAGTCTGGCAGCACTTGAGCATATTTTTGTTTTGGGCCTTTGGCCCAATTCTTGCCTCCTTTTGTACCTGTTCTAGACTAAATTTGAAATTTATTTCTTTGGGCCTTAGGCCCATCTTCCACCTATCCAAAATTCTAACAAGATAATAATCAGTAAAATGACAAGGGCTTACGCCGAAAATAACACAATAGGACTTTTGGAATTTTAGGGGCCTTTTGGCCCACTTCTCGATTTTCGTATACACTAGGTGTATACAATCCCGAATCAGCTTCAATTCATGTTCGTCAATTTTTTAGGGACATGTTCCTCCATTTCACGGTTGGCTGACTCGATAAAGGGAATTGGAGCCTTTACGGCTCTCCCGAAATGTAAGAAAAAAGATAAGAGTTCGTAGTAAACTCGGACAGATTTCACATGCAATAAAAATGATAGTAAGGATTAGTACCCGAGAATAATAAAACAACAACATATTTAAAGCAAATCATAGCAATCCCTAAATCAATATAGAGCAAATAATTTGATCAAACTCAGACAAAATGAATCCAGATAGCGGGATACAAATTCCAAAGACACTAAGTGCTCAAGTCATGTTAATGATAAAATAATGGTTGTCTAAGCTACTGTCTTGACACTAAAATTAATCCACAGCAACAAATATTAACCGAATATTTAAAGAGCAGATATGCCAATAGAGGATGCTAGCACTAAAAGCCAGATATTCAAGTCCGGTCACATTACAAGGAGCATCACAACTTAAAGAAGTAATTAGGGAAGTACATCGATAATTTCACACAACAAATTAATATTATGGCCGTAAACGAAACATATGTACAACCAAAATTCACAAATTTATATACATCCCTCAAGCTTCCAGATAATTAAGAAAACAACGAAAGAACCATTATCAAGAATAATTGACAAAGAGCTGATGCTTGAAGAAGGAATAAGGTACAAACGACCAATCTCAATTCCAGAAATAAAGAGTAACAAGATTTAAAAACTAAGCAAACCCTTAAGAGGATTATTGTATTTCATAAAAAATCTATAGTCATATCTCTTAAATGGCTAAATCAGATTCTAAATATTTAGAATGAATACGAGATAATAATAGTGATGGATGATACAGTCAGCTTGCAGGGATGTCAAACATATGGACAGACAACATACGAGCTACATATTAGTTAAATATGAGATTATGCCTTCATTTTTCTAAAAGGAAACAACATTACAACAGCAGGAAGAGGAAACCTTATGTCATATTAGACTGTGAACACCAAAACATGAGCATTCAATGACAAATAAGCAAAGTGAAGATGAAGGTAACAAAGTAGCCTTAAAATAAACACAAAGAGATAGTGAAGCCAAACATGAGACAAAAAGCAGCATCACAGACACATTAGAGATTTTAATTGAACGAAATGGACCCTTTGACATGATAGCTAACTCGAAGAACCCTTAGACGCAATGAACAACAACAGCCCCAAAAGCTCATTTTATATCTCGAACAAACAAGGCACCTACTATAACTCAATCACTAGGCTACGACATAAGCCAAGAATTGAGTAGAATAAAGGCAGTCGAGAAAGGGAGAAGAGAGATAAATCAATAAACAACCCCAACATCAATGAAACAGTACATCGACTAAAGAGTTGGAATTAAAAACGGAGTTTACCTTCTTGTGTGCAGCGAGCTGAAACAAACAAGCAGGGGCGACGACCTTCACCACGAGAACTCGAACACAAACGACCAAACGGAAATCTGGGCGGAAACTTAAACCCAAACCCCGAAACTATTATCTCCTCTGCTTACAAAGTGTATTTAGTGTGTATTAAAGTATTTTGCTCCAACTCTCCTTTGTGTTTTCGCTCAAAAAATCCCACCACCTTCAACTGAAGATCTATGTGAATCTTTATAGCCGAGACTTTATGCGGGAATTGAAAAACAAAAAGTTGTTTGAATTTTTTTTTTGAAAAAAAAAATGCACGTTGAGATCAGTCCAAAATGTGATAGGGAGAGATCAACAAAATCGTCCTTTTTCTCCATAGTTGCAGCGATTTTGGTCAACAAAAAAAAATAGAAAATTTCAGCTTTTCCAGAAAGAGCTTTAATGTGCAAGGGAGAAAGGAAAAACTTAGTTGAAAATGGTGAAACCAATCTGAATTAGGATGAAAACAAATTGGAATTTTGCCTAAGAAAGGAAAAGGAAGAGATGCTATGAGTCTTAAGGATAGAATAAGGATGAAAACATAATAGATTGGGCTGAACCTATTTCTGATATTTGTTATGGAGAGGGCTGATGGGTTTGGGGCCTTATTTGGCTATACGTATGGAATTGGGTCTTTGGTATGAAGGGAATTGGGCTGCTGGAAGTTTGCTGAAATGCAAAATGAAAGTCCAAAATTCGGTCATTTAAGATGGGTCAAGGTGAAAACAAATTAAATTGGTGAGAATTAAATTAAGCTTTGGCCATATGATTTAAATTATAGCCAATCAGAGATTAAAAATGTAGCCAAATTAAATTAATTGGGATAAATTCAGCTAGCAATTTAAATAAGACAAATTAACATAATTAATTTATGAGCTCTTTAATCTTAACGAAATAAAATGATTAACTTAATCATAAACTAATTGGTTTACCTATAAACCTATTAATCCAAAATTAAAACTATAATTCAAACTAGAACTAAATTAATAAAATATTTATTTTAACAAAGCAAAAATCTTTTGATGTGATTTTCAAACATTTATAAAATATACTAATTACGTATATAATTATATGAAATATATTTATTATTCGAAATACTATAAAAACCGATTGAAATTACTTAAAATAACCTTGAAACTATTTGAATTTTATAAAGCTAATTATTCTAAATCGTTTGAAAATTAAGAAGCTCAAAAACTAATTATTATCGGGGAGGGTCAAAACTGAGCCCTGACAGAAGTACCAATTGAGAATCACACACACCGACCCATAACCACAGTGAGTCACAAAACAATCGATTGATTTGTGACTTACAATCTCCAATTGTAGCACCCAACAATCAAGAATCAATCTCTTTTCTTGAACCCTTTCTTTGAATCCCTTTGGCAAGGCTTCTTCTACTGAATTTGTCCCTTGGGGTGGTTTAACAGCTAAAAGAAATGGTAATCCAATCAGTTCAAAGTCTAAAACAAGTTGTTGAAACAGCTTCCTTTTAAGAATCAACTGGCTCCCAAATGCACAGAACACTACTGATCTTTGCTTGAATTTATCGAGCCAATTCAATAATCCATGCCCTGTTAAAGGCTCCTTTTTCGGCTTAGAAATAACAGGTCCTGTGTAAAGGACTGTCTTTTCAAATTGTGTTGATACGTAGTCACAAAAGATTCCTTCAATCTCTCTACATGATTTCATACCTATTGCATCACATCCTGTCATTCCCTTCTTCAATCGTTCGTAAAATGTCACCCCTTGACATATTCATGAAATATAACTGATAGCAATTTAGCTTCACATTCGCGCAACACCATAGTAGTAGAAGGGTAACCTGCATATGGACCAATTGACCACATCTTTAGAAAGCATAATGGAGTTACAAATCAACTAGCAAAGCATGACACAATAATCACAATTCACAAATACTTATATATAAAAGTAACATGGAATCCATGAATAATAATGAACTTGTGGTGGCTTTACTAGCTCAGTTGCAGGTGATGCCATAAAAATAGTGTTGTATCCTAGGTGTTTTGATGATCCTCACAAATGCATAGACCCAGTCCTTGGCAGAGTACTCTCGTCCAGATTCAAAATGGTGTACAATTATAAAGTTGTCTTGTCAGGTTGGTTGGTTAAAAGTGGAGCGTACTTCACCAATAGGAAGGGCGGACGAGGTTATTTATTTCAGTGGTCAAAACTCTTGTTGGTGATTGATATATACAACAATAAAGAAAAAATATTATTCATTCAAAAAAAAAAAACTAGCAAGTTTCTTCAAGAACTCAAGCATCAAAGAACACAGTGCAAAAGACCTGGTCCTGAAAAGACTGCGTACATGAAAAAGTCAAAAGATAGTTGTCTGAAAGCTGTCACGTCTAACATGGTTGGTGCACAACTTTTCAGAGTAGCAGGGTCTCAGCCAATGGCCTCGTCCCAAGGGGTTTGTGTCCATTTGATATAGTTTCTTCTCGCAAGACACAAACTCAAGATTTAGCAAACAAAGTTTTGAATTTCTGAAAATTCAAAAGCTCAAAAAGAAGAAGCAATCTTCAAGGAAGAACATTGTTCATACTCAACAAAGGAACTGATGGAGTGCTGAAGTGTCGTTGTTGTATTTTGAGTTTTGTGTCTTATGTTCTTATATTGTAAATCTACACCTAAATTATAAAAAATAGTAGATTGGTTGCTTGTCTAAGTCTTTAGTTTGAGTCGTATTTGTTGGTTTTTTTAATAAAGAAATTAAGAAAATAACAGAGAAAAACTTTGAGAGAGAAAATACTGCAGTATTATCAAAGGGAATTATTTTATTAATAATCCAGAGACTTGCATTTATAGATATAATTCTTAACTAAAAATAGAAAAATAAGATACTAACTTATCAGTTTAATTCAAATAACAAATAAAAAGAACTAACTCCTAAATATAAGTCAAATAGGACTCTAATAACATAATTTAAATACCCTAAAAATAGCTACCTGTTTTATTTCTGCAATATCCTGAGACATATTTTCAACACTCCTTCTTGGATCAGGAATTGTAGATCGTAGTCTCATCTGAAATTGACCTTGTGAATAAATCTGTTAATTCATCCTTTGTCTTGCAAGGCTTCTGTTGGATTAAATGAGAAGCTCTTACCTCTCATTTCAACTTGTAAAATTTCTTGCTTAGTAGAATCAAAGATTCGATAATATTTGTCTCCAAATAATAATTTAAATCCTTTTTCTATTAACTGACCAACACTAAACAAACTTTTATCATTATCAGGCACATAAAGAACATCTGAAATTATTTTTGTACCTGAATTTGTTTTAATTGAAACAGATCATTTTCCTTTTGCAGGAATACAATCACCATTCCCAATTCTGACTTTCTTATTTTCCATAGGAATGAACTCTTTAAAAAGATTTCTTTCATATGTCATGTGGTTTGTACAACCACTATCAATCATCCAAAAATCAGATTTTTGGGTTGAAAAACAAGTTGCCGCAAATAAGTGGCCTTCTTCTTCTTCTTCTTCTTCAGTAGTGACTTGGGCAACTGTTTCATCTTTTTGAAATTTGTTTTTGCAAATCACACCTTCATGACCAAGTTGTTTGCAGTTCTTGCACTGTGCATTTGGTCTTTTCCAATATTTATATGGAGGATGTCCATTTTTTCCACAGTGCTGACAAGGTGAGTAATTTTTCAAAAATTTATCCTTGCTTTGAGTTTTGTGGCTGGCTACTAATGCTCCTTCAACCATGCCATCTTGCCTCATAAGTCTCATTTGTTCCTGAGCTTGCAAAGAATTTAACAATTCTGCCAAGGTAATTTTGGACAGATCTTGTGTGTTTTCCAAGGTAGTTATACATGCTTCATATCTTTCGGGCACTGTAACAAGAACTTTTTCAACAATTCTTGTATCTTTAAATTCAGTGCCTAGTAATCTTACCTTGTTGACAATACCAAGCAATCTGTCATAGTATTCCTTAACTGTTTCTGACTCTTTCATTCTCTGCAATTCGAATTTCCTCATTAAATTTAATACCTTCATTCCTCGTATTCTTTCATCTCCAGCATATTCTTTCTTCAGATAATTCCAAATATCTTTTGGTGATGTGAGAGTCATGATTTTCGTGAAAACAGTTGTCGAAACAACAACAAACAAAGTTGCTTTTGCCTTCGACTTAATGGTTTTATTTCCCTTGTGACTCTTGATCTGGGCCACGGTGGGATTATTTGGCAGCGGACTAATTTCATAATCCTCTTCCACGGCTTCCCAAAGATCAAGAGCCTCCAAGTAAGTTTCCATTCTCACAGCCCATAGTTGATAATTCTCACCATCAAAAATAAGAGGAGCCATTTGTGAAAAACTATTTTTGGAATCCATTTTTCTACTCACATGTCCCTCAAGAAGAAGGCTCTAGATACCAATTGTTGATTTTTTTAATAAAGAAATTAAGAAAATAACAGAGAAAAACTTTGAGAGAGAAAATACTGTAGTATTATCAAAGGGAATTATTTTATTAATAATCCAGAGACTTGCATTTATAGATATAATTCCTAACTAAAAATAGAAAAATAAGATACTAAGTTATCAGTTTAATTCAAATAACAAATAAAAAGAACTAACTCCTAAATATAAGTCAAATAGGACTCTAATAACATAATTTAAATACCCTAAAAATAGCTAACTGTTTTATTTCTGCAAAATCCTGAGACATATTTTCAACAGTATTAACTAGAGTTAGCTAGTCGAATCCTCTACGTTTTAGTCAAGCCTTTTTACATCATTGTTTTGATGTTGTCATGGGTAGAGTTACCTAGGAGTGTCAACTAGAGTTAGTTGATGTTTGGTGCAGCAGAGTTGCTGCTTGTTTAGCTCTTATTGTTGAGATCGGAGTTGGTGGCTAGAGTTAGCCTTGTGGGTTCTTAAATTCTAGATCAACTAGAGTTGGTTGGTTTAGTGGGCAATATAGTTATTGCTTAGGTTCCTTTGTAGTAGAGTTGCTACATTAAGGGAGAAGAGATTAAAGAGTTTTAATTCCTAGGTTGCAAGAGTTGTAATTTGAAATTTTGTTCCGTTTGAGTGAAATGGAGTTGAAATCATATGAGTACAAGTTGGGGTTTTCACCGCGCTTGAGCAAGGGGGTTTCCACGTAAAATCATTGTGCCTGATTTACTTTGAGTTATTTATTTTCCGCATTATTAATCTGGGGACCTGGACCTGTAATCAGTGGTGGATGCATACATTATAACAAATAGTCTCGTCCTGTGATCGAATGAATGATATAGATGCTACAGCAGGGCAAAAAAAAAACAGTGTAAAACAGAGTCTTGATACCACCAAAATCAGGAATCGAATAAGCAAAAATCAAAGAAAACGAAATGGGGTTTTAGATTTTGAAGAAAAGATTTGATTTCATCATACAATTCATCAAAAGTTGTTGCTAACAGACTTTCCAAGGATCCAGAAACATCAGTTGTAGTTTCTGCTCCATATGGAAGGCCATCAACATGAGGTATTGTGAGTTTATGGAGTTTGATGAGATTTGGGTAAAGATTGAGTTTTTGAAGTCTAATTTCTGCATTTTTGGGCAACAAGAATGAGATTTTGTGACCTCTTTTTGCAAGTTCATTTGACAGATTCATATATGGGATCAAAAAATTACTTTCGGAGATCAAGGTTAAGTTTATATTTTATTTTCAAAAAAGACTGGTTATTTTTAAATTTGGCAGAAATTGACTCACGATAGACATAAAAAGAAAGGATTATTTAATGAATAACTAGTTATTACAATTGTTTATTAATGAACTTTTATAAAATTATTTGAACTTAAATAAATTTAATCGCAAATATTTATTTATAAACTAAAAATAGAGATATAATGCATAATAACTAGTTACAATTATTATTAGTGAATTTTGTCAACTCCAAAACTTCAACAATCGATTTACTTCTACTAATTATCCATGCAAGTTGTGAATGAAGTTCTCAATATATTTACTCATGAAGCCCGCACTCGAAAAAGTTCCTTCCATTTTGTATCATTTTTCTTCGTTAAATATGTGTCTAAAGTTAGATGATAAAAATAAATATATTAAAATATATATACATGAAGAGAGTACATATGATTCTTTTTAAGCGTAGAAGGGCAAATATGACCTCTCCCACACAAAATTCCAAGTTAAAACCAAAATCATTTGTGGACTTAGCTGGAGGTTTGGTGGCTCAACTCGGAATTTAATAACCAAAATCATTGAACTTATTCTTTTCAAAATTTTCATATATTATAAAATTATATTTTATTCTAAATAACATAAATTTCAAGTAAATGTTATATATTATATATATTAATGGATAATTCAAATAAAAGCAAAATCATTGATGAAATACAATTACATATTTATAACATAAAAGTAGATTCTTTGAATTATCATTTGAATATTTTACATTCTACGGTGAAAAATAATGATTTTAAATTACATATTTAACATCATAAAAAATTTTAAAATAAAATTAAAAAGATTGTTAATTCAACTATTTATTTTTAGTATTTTATATGAATAGTATAATTAATTATTAATTAATTAAGTAGGTATGTTATGATTGATAAAGATGAGGAGGTGCAACTACTAATCCTCTTTTGGTTATTGTTGCTCTTCTGTGGTCATTGTTATTGTTTATTTGATCTTGATCTTGTTCTAATTTTAAAATTATAAAAATCTATATATTTAGATAAAATATATATATATTCACTTCAATCTATAAATTATTATTAAAAATAAAAATTTATTTTTAAAATAGTAGACAATTAAATATATCATATATTTTTAAAATTTATAATCTTAATTATGTCAGTTGAAAAATTAAAATTAAAGAGTCATCAAAACTAAAAAGAAAAATTGAAAAATTTAATATTGAAAGGGTATAGGAGAAGAAAACGTGGGGATAAAATAAATCATTAAAGGAGGTCTATTGGTTCCTTATCATCGATAATAAATATTGTAAATTAATATATCAATAATTTAGGAATAATGGAGAAGTTGTTGTTGCTTCTTCTTCTTCTTCTTCTTCTTCTTCTTCAACAACAAGTTGCTTCGTATTCTAAGGTTGAGTATCTTCCCGGTTGGCAGGGTCGCCTCCCCTTCCCTCTAGAGACCG
Source organism: Solanum chiquidenum (assembly GCA_029582725.1). Lineage (NCBI taxonomy): Eukaryota > Viridiplantae > Streptophyta > Magnoliopsida > Solanales > Solanaceae > Solanum > Solanum chiquidenum. Next base: position 24,674 of record JAJOOS010001512.1, on the reverse strand, counting down.
GGTGAGTTCGTTTGCATTTATTTATTTATTTATTTGAGAACGAGAGGATATTTGTCCTAAAATTTTATTTTCTTAGTAATATTAAAGGTGAAGTTTGAATATAAATTTTTATAGGTTTTAAATTTTAGAATGACTATGCCAAATATATATTATCATGGTAAAGATGATTTGTAGAGATGGCAGTAATAATAGTGATTGTAATAGTGGAAGAGGTTATTATTGTACTGATTGATCTGATAGTGGCAAAGTTGATTGTAATGATGAAGTTTATTAATGTTAGTGATAACTAAAAATGTCTGATGCTAGTTGTGATTGTGGGGGTGATTAAAAGATGTCTAATAATAATGATGATTGTGGTGATTGAAGAATATGTAACGGTTGATAATTTGTTGTTAGTAATTGGTGCTTATGGTAGTTCTAGTTGTGATAGTTGAGAAGGTTGGTAGTAGAAATTGACATTAGCCACCGTTATAGTTGACAATAGAAATTGACAACAATAATTAATTACACCCCTAAATAACAACATTAATTATTTTTCTCTGTCTCAATTTATATAACCAATATCAATAGTCAGTCAATCAATCTTCTGTATTTTGGCAATGCCTACACATATACAATCTTTAAATATGTTTTGTATTTGTCAGAGCATGTTATTTCATTTACTACTCTTTCTATTTTAAATTATTTTATATAACACTATAATAATAATTTGTAATTAAAAATAGGTATGTTGGAATTGGTAAAAATGAGGAGGTGCAACTTTTCTACTATTTTTTGGAGTCAGAATCAGAGCCTACTACTGATCCTCTTTTGGTTTGGCTATCTGGTGGACCAGGTTGCTCTTCTGTCATTGCCATTGTTGATGAGATAGGTACTTCATTTTATTTTAAAATTTGGCCATTTGATTTTGATATTGCACAAATTTTAGAAACTACAATTTTTTTTAAAATTCTACAGTTTAAAATTTTAGAATGTATAATCCTTTGTTTTTTTTTATTTGTCATATTTAAATGTAAAATATACATAAACTTTTACTAGTTTAACAGTTAATTACTAAGAAACACTTTAGTTTACAATATTATGAATCTAACTAAATTTTGGTGTGTCCAGATACATGTATCTCAGGATACGCGATGTCATAATTAGATGAAATTTTAATTTTAGATACATTGTGTCCAAATGAATTCAGATGTTTCTGAGATATATAACAAATTTTGCTCACTCTCCTCCCTCCCAATCTCGCGCGTCATTCTTCTATGTATTAGAGATACATGATTATCTCGCGTGCCTCTCTCCACATCACACCCGCCTCTCTCCCTATTTTAGAATATCTGGTAGCAAAAATATATGTATCTAGGTGTATCATCCTCAATATATGATAGGAAACTCTTAATTAGTGGTAAGATATGTAATAAGATAGTTTCACTATTCAGATTTGGCATAACTATTTGACCTCACTATATATATTAATTGATGTTTAATATTATTGAGTCTTGGAAAATGATTTGGGAAATAACTAAATAAAGCTAAGGGTAAAACATGAAAAAATAATAATCGATATATTAAAAATGACAATTAAATATAATTTTGAAATAATGGACAAGTAGAGGGAGAGAATTAATTGTGTTTAAATTACAAAAGAGAATTTTGTTAGAAAAAATTTGTCGATATGTTTTACAAATGTTTTCCAAACATAACATTATTCTTTTTTCCTTTTCAAACAAACACTTTTTTTTAAAATAATGCAAACTAAGAATAAGAAATTTTCTTTATTAGGACCAATCCGTTTTGTGGAACAAACCTACAATGGGAGTATGCCCTCGTTCGTACTAAACCCACATGCATGGACAAAAGTAAGTTACATGTTTATTTTTTTATTTATTTATACATACATATTACACTATCCAATATTGTTTTGACAAAAAAAAATTTATAGTAATAATATGCTATATAATTAAGGAAAAGTTACGCTTATATATCGTTCGATTATCGATTTTCAGATAGCAAATGTAATATTTTTGGATCAACCAGTAAGTACTGGATTCTCATATGCAACAAATTCAGCTGCATATAAATATACTGATGTGCAAGCATGTGAATATGTCGATAAATTTTTAAGAAAGGTACGCACGTAAATTTTGAAATTTGTTATTATAAAACAAATTGGAATCATATTAACTTAATCATCTAGTTTTTTTATTTCAGTGGCTCAGTAATCATCCAAAATTCATCTCAAATCCATTTTATATTTCTGGAAATTCATATGCTGGCATGGCTATTCCAATTATAACTCAGTTGATATCAAATGGTAAGATTTATCTATACGATCAATAAAAATATAGAGTACATATTCCAATACATATTATTTGGGTTATTTATATTTTTAGTAACACGAAATCTTAGTGTATTTGAAGAATTTATGCAAAGTAAAACACACACATAATAGATCAATATCATGATGGAGACACTTAGAGCTTGTTTGTAATACATTACATTTAAAAATTAGTACTTATTTTTAGAAACACTTTATTTAAAAGGTTTCAGATTTATTTTTTTAAAGTAATCTGCATTTTGCTAATTCATTTGAAATATACTTTTGATAAGGAGATTGTGTTTGACTGATCATTTATTTTTAAAAGTCAAATTACGAAACATAAAAAGATAAATATCAATGCACTTTTAATATTAAAATTATTTTATTGAGAGAAATAATTTTAAATATTTATTATACAATTTCAGTTAAATTTTTATTTTATTAATGGAAATATACATATTCAAATTTTCACTCAATATTATACATAGATAGATTTTTTTTTAAAAAACATTGATATAATATTAACATGATGATTTAAATATAATTAAAAATATCAAGCAAAATAAACTTAAAAACCATCCACAAATTAAATCACTACATATAAAAAATTAAGCAAAGGATAAATATAAGGGATATATGTAAATATGAAAGGGATATTTTGATCTAGACAAAAATAATCTTCTACTTCTACTTCTACTTCTCTTCCATTTAAAAACAGTTTTATTGATTGGTCAAACAGAAAAATAAAGTGTTTTTATCTCAAAATAAGAAATTTTGGCCTCTCAATAACAATGTCTATGATCAGTTGAATATTCTTAATTTGTCAAAATAATATACTTCGTAACTAGAAAATTGTGTTGTATATCAATCAAAAATTACTTTTATACATTTATAAAATCTCATCACCCTTAAAGAAATTAATCTTTGATTTTGCAATGCAGGAAATATAGCAGGCAAAGAGCCATTAGTTAATCTTCAGGTCAATATTTATCTAATTTGTTATCTAATAATTAATTACCATCATCAAATAATCTTTCCCTTTTTAATATATATATATATATATATATTCATGCTTGGTTAATTTCAGGGATATTTAATTGGCAATGGTGTAACTCATCCTCAAGGTGAAATTTACCATATAGTTTTCAGCCATGGCATGGGACTTATATCTGATGAACTTTATAAGGTTAAGTCACAATTAACTTGTTTTAATTACTTTCTACATTATTCTAAAATATATATAATTAACTTTAGAATTTGATATATCAAGTTAATTTGAATATTAATTTGTCTTAACAGTCATTAGAGAAGAATTGTAGAGGAGAATACACAAACATAGATCCCAACAATACAGGATGTGCAAATGACTTTCGAAATTTCAAACAGGTTATAACTTATAAGTATTGTTTTACAGTACTATCGATCGATGTAGTTTAACGTGTGATAATATATAATTAATTATTTTTATGTGATTAAATTAAAATATAATTATGCAGATGATAAGAAACATTAATGTGGAACACGTATTAAAGCCCTTTTGCACAAATGATGATGATCCTAAAGACATATATCAAATGACTGGTGAAAGAAGATTACTTGATGATAAACTCATCTCCTTACAACGTGAAGACAAGTGTGATGTAAGTTTTTTTTTTTGTTTTTTTATATCTCATATTTTCGAGTCAAGAGACTTTAATATTTATAGCATGTCAGAATGGAAGTTGAGGGGTTAGACTCTATACCCATATACTCTTAGCATAGGAGTCTATTCTATTGTTGTAGTTAATGAAGGTACACATCCTAATTTTCTCTATATGAAACGACATATGAGAAATAGATGCCCAGCTAACAATGTTCAATAATAATAAAAAATATTTCTAAACCCAAAAAAAGAAGAAAAAATGATAGTTCTTTTAAAAAGTCACTCAATTTTGTTTTATACTATAATTAGTTGATTAACTTTAGGTTAACAAAAATTGAATGACATTATAAAAAAAAAAACTACCCTCATCCATATGAGAAATTATATCCTAAAAATTTTGAAAAAAGAATAAGACAAATAGAAATGAAGAAAATGATAGATAATGGCCTAGGCTATATATACAAATTATTATATTTATTGTTTGTGTACGTAACTTAAATGAATAAATAAAACACTATTAACCGTAAAAACTTATTCTCAATTACTTCAGTCTGATTGGCGCAAGCATATGAGGTATTGGGCTAATGACCCTGAAGTCCAGGAAGCTCTTCATGTTCGGAAGGTACGTGGATATATATATATATATATATATATAATTAATTAACTAGTTTTTCCGTTAGAATCAATAAATAAAAGGGCAACTTTCATAAAGTATAATAGTATAGGTGTTAATTACTCAACGCATTCAATAATTATGTATTTTATTTGAGTTGTCTCTGGATATACCGTATCTACTGGATTGTATCTCACATCTCTCATTTATCTCTTGTCACTCTATTTTTCTGTATTCATAATGTATTTGCATTTCACACTTTCAAGTATTTGTATATTCAATATTAAATATGCGCTGATATATCTACTGTATATGTGTATATCAAATTCATCTAGTGTATCTAGTATTAAAAAAATGCATTGATTTTTCTAGTGTATTCGTAATGATATTAGTGTATTGATGCATAAATACATCTTTTTGATATCAATTTTGTGATGTATATAGTATAACTGTGTATAAATAGATACTTAGAAAAAAAATGCAGATGAAGATATATTCATTCAGATATAAGTATCTAGTCGTGTAATTACGCCTTAATTACATACTTGGAAAAATAAAGATTAAAATATAATTGTCCAAATTCTTGTATTTGGTGTAATTACATTCTTAACAAAAATAAAAACGAATATAAGGATGTTTATCTGATTAGATAATTTTTTCTAAATGAAATAATACTTTTACTTGTGATTTTACTCTTCGCAGGGAATTATAGGAAGCTGGATAAAATGTAGGAGAGATATAAGTAAGGGCTCTCATCACAACTACACAATCACGATAGATAACGTTATACCATATCATGCTAATCTAAGCGTTAAAGGCTATCGGTCACTTATATACAGGTAATTTGTGTATGTTTTAATTTTATATATTTGGCATGAAATTATAATTATTGTCTAATAGTGGTTATAATTTTAACTCGCATGATATCAAAATTTAGAAATGTACAAAATCAAACTCATCTATAAATTGAACTAAAAAAAATGTTATTACGTATTTTCAATAATAATGTCAAAAGGCCAGAGGATTTGTTCGTACCAAACACAAACTACGTGTTATATTATTAAAATGATCTTTTAATATTTATAGATACTTATCATTTATTTTAAGGTTACTTTTGAGATATAATTAGCATATTAGTTTATAGTGAAACAGCTTATTTCATGAATATATATAATGGAATTTTTTTATTTTATGTTTAATTTAACAGTGGAGATCATGATTATATGGTACCTTTTCAAGATACCCAAACATGGATTAAGTCTCTGAACTACTCTATTGATGATGATTGGCGTCCATGGAACGTAAACAATCAAGTTGCTGGGTAATTAATCTCCAAATTTTACATCCTTAATTACAATTATAAATTCTTAATTAAAACTAATTATTACGTGAGTTGATAATACTTAATCATTTTTCTAATATCGTATCCTTGTAGCTATACGAGATCTTACTCCAACAAAATGACTTATGCAACAGTGAAGGTATGAAATTAATTTTAGAAATAAGTTATATGAAAATTGAGAAGTAATTAATGTATATCAATTTAGTAATTATTTATATTTGTATTTAATTTTGCGTTTATTTTTATTTTTATTTAATAGGGATCAGGACACACAGCTTGTACAGACAAACCTGAAGAATGTTTTGTTATGTTCAAAAGATGGATAAATCATGATCCTTTATAAATAGTCCTCAACTTCATCTATTTATCTTCTCTCTATTTTATTTTATTTATTTTACTGAAAATAATCTTTTCTTAACTTTACCAACTTTAGATGTTTGTGAACAAAATCTTTCCCTGTTCTGGTTTTACATGTCATTTGGAAGAGGGGCTGAATATGGGATTAAAATCTTGTAATGCAGTTAATGGATTGACTCTTCTATGCTAATAAAATGTACACAAATTTTTTTTGGTCTTTTTCCGTAGTTAAAATATACAAGACTTAACTTTAGATCTAAACTTGTACACTTCTTTGAGTGTTCAGAAGTGCATTAGAGGTAAAAATGTTATCTAAAAAAAACTCTAAATTTGAGAGGAAGGTGTTAACTCCTAAACACAGCATGAAAACATTCGAAAAATGCAAGTTACATCATTAGATAGGCAGTTTTGAGTTTATAAATTCTGAATCGGTTGAGATGGATTATTCATACATATTAAGCAAAATTTCTTAACACAATACACTGAATTCTGCCAACCTCGTAACTTCAACATTAGATCCACCCTGCTAATTATCTAGGTCTTTTCAACTTGAAGCCCATGCAAGTCTTGAATGAAGTTATCAATGTAGTTACTCATGAATCCAGGGCTCGAAAGAAGTTCCTTCCATTTCTTATGATTCTCTTTCACAAGACAACCGATTTGGCTATCTTTATCCATCACACATTTCACTGCCTTGAACAAATTCTCCTTAGTAAACAAATCATTTTCGTCTTTCTCCACTTCTACACCAACCTTAAGTTGTTTTTCCATCAGTCTAGCATTTAATATGTGATCAACAGGCCTTGGCAAAAGTACCAATTGACAGTCACACAACGCCAAAGACCTCCCACATCGACCCATAACCACAGTGAGTCACAAAACAACCAACTGATTTGTGACTTAAAATCTCCAATTGTGGCACCCAACAATCAAGAATCAATCCCTTTTCTTGAACCCTTTCTTTGAATCCCTCTGGTAAGGCTTCTTCTACTGATTTTGTCCCATTAGGTGGCTTAACGACTAAAAGAAATGGTAACTCAATCAGTTTAAAGCCTAAAACAAGTTCTTGAAACTGTTTCTTTTCAAGAATCATTTGGCTCCCAAATGCGCAGAACACTACTGATCCTGCCTCGAATTTCTCGAGCCAATCGGATAATCCATGTTCTTCTAAAGGCCCCTTTGTCGGTTCAGCAAGAACAGGTCCTGTGTACAGGACTGGCTTTTCAAATTGTGTTGCTATGTAGTCACAAAAGATTCCTTCAATCTCTCTACATGATTTCATACCTATTGCGGCGCATCCTGTCATTTCCTTCTTCGATCGTTCATAAAATGTCACACCCTTGCCATATTCATGAAATAGAAATGATAACAACTTAGCTTCACTTTCACGCAACACCACAATTGTAGAAGGGTAATCTAGTGGTGGCTTTATTAGCTCAGCTACAGTTGATGCCATAAATGTAGTCTTAACCGATGATCGAATCAAAGCTATAGATGATACAGCAGGGCAAACAACTTTGTAACACAGATGTAAAAATTGTTTATGCTCCGATCCTCTTTTGATGAAAAATAATAAGTTGAAATAAAAATTGTAAACTCACACCAACAAAGTATCTAAATGATAATCCCCGTAAAACATCTCCTTCGGGACTGCTTATTACAGTTTTGCTCTTTTCCCCCATCATGGTGCGTATGGTACGTTCATTAACAGCAACGTCCAACTTCTTATTTTCTATTGGTTCCTTCACTAAGCAGTTTTGTCATGCTGGAACTTGTTACTGGTTGAATATTCGGAGAAAAAGGCATTGCATAATTCTGCATGATGTCAAATGGCTCTGTTTTCTCTTGTTCCAGCTGGTCAGGTATTTCTTTACTTGAGATAGTTGAATCTGAAACATCCATTAGTGTGTTTATAAACATCGAATTAATCAAATATCAATAGAAAAAGAATTTCATAAGAGGCTATTTAGACATAAGTATTCTTCCAAAAAGTATACCATTTTGTTGATGAGTAAATTTCGCACTCTCTCATATATGTTTTCTTGGTTCTGAATGAGCAATTCCAGAACAGCAGTTGTGGTACTACGTGCATCTTTAAGTATTACTAGATTATTCCAGCAAGTTCGACAGATTTCAGAGACCTTTTCTTCATACGTACTGCTCTTTTCTAGATTTCCGAGACCAAACTCTTCAATTAGAGTCAAACCTACAATGACAATCATTTTCATATTAGGAACAGACTAAATATATAATTCAGAATTCAGTCATACACACGGTATTTCTTCAACAATACAAGTGAGTCTTGAACTTGGTTATCACTTAAAGAAACAGAGCATATCCAATTGGTAAAATAGAGCATTTCATCAAGAACAGTAATTCTCTAAACTGAAAAGGGGCTAAACCAATCAACAATACGACATTTCATACAAGCGAGTCTTGAACTTGATTATCACTAATAGAAACACAGCAAATTCAGTTGGTAAAACAGAACAGAAAACAGGGGCATTTCATCAAGAACAGTAATTCTTCTAAACTGAATAAATCAGAATTCAGTCATACACACGGTATTTCTTCAATAATACGACGTTTCATACAAGTGAGTCTTGAACTTGGTTATCACTTATAGAAACAGAGCAAATTGAATTGGTAAAACAGTTGAGAAAACAAGGCATTTCATCAAGAACAATAATTCTTCTAAATTGAAAACGGCTAAACCAATCATCAATAATAAAAAAGAAAACCCAATCCGCCCAGATTAAATTCGGACCGCACACTCACTGCAAGCCCCACTCGCGGAGGCGAAAAAACATGATTTTATATTTATAAATTATAAAAATTATTCAGTCAATATTAATAAAACAGTCTTAAAATAGATGATTCCAGGGGTAGTTATTTATTCCCATACCAATTGACCAAGTTGTTAACCAGATACTTCTGGATCACACGCAAATCGCAATAATTGTATTTATAGTAAAACTTATCATTTTAACAAACACTTTCATAGGTTTATCACATTCATAACACTTGCAAACATAGTAACAAAGTTCAACAATCAAGACATTTATCCCATAACCCTTGCAAGCATAGTAACAAAGTTCAACAATCAAGACATTTATCCCACAACCCTTGCAAGCATAGTAACAAAGTTCAACAATCAATACATTTATCCCATATCGCTACAGTAATAAATTTGGAGAGTCATACATCCATCAAAAATTAAGTTTGGAAGCATAGTAATCACTATGGTATGTATTCAGAGAGAGAAATAAATGGGGCCTTTCATCAGATCACGCAATTCGTCATAGCATTCAATCAAATCAACCTAAAAGTAACAATATTATAGCATTCAATCAAATCAACCTAAAAGTAACAAAATTAATTGTTAGAATATGACAAGATAGAAAAAGAATTAAAGTGAAGGTAGGACACTTACAATATCAAAATATCCTTGTACAGGCAAGTGTCATGAATTTAGAGTCTCAATAAAGCAAACTAAGTTTGGAAGCATAGTAATCACAACTATGGTATACATTCAAAAAGAGAAAAATAAATGGGGCATTTCATCAGATCACACAATTCATCAAATCAACCTGAAAGCAACAAAAATTAACTATTAGAATATGACAAGATAGAAAAAGAACTAACGTGAAGGCCGGACACCTTACCGTGTTAAAATATCCTGTACAAGATAGAAAAAGAATTAAAGGGAAGGTCGGACACCTTACAATGTCAAAATATCCTTGTACATGCAAGTCTGAATGCAAGAAAGACTTGGAAAGTTTTGGAAGAAGGAATTTGTTATTGCTTGGAGAATGCTTTACAACTTTGAGTGTTGTCTTACAAATGAATGCATCATCTATTTATACTACAACCTAGGGGCTCAAGTACAAATAAAAATTACTTTACAAGTTCCTACAGTATTTACACTTTGGTCCCATTCTAGAATTCTCTACATATTCTAGGAAATTCTAAAGTCTTCTTGAAAATATGTAGGAAGTTCTAGAGTTCTCTATAAGCCTGTCCTCAACTCTAGATTCTTCTCCCCTATTCTGATGCCAAATTTGAACAGTGAAGTGGCGGGACATGACACAAGGTAAAAATTACAGATGTAAAAATTATTTATTCTCCACTTTTGATGAAAAACAATAAGTTAAAATAAAATTGGAGACTCACACAAACAAAGTAAATAAATGACCGTCTCCGTAAACCATCTCCTCTCTAGCCCCATCATGATGTGTATGGTACGTTCATCAACATCGTCTTCATCATCAACGTCTAACTTCTTATTTTCGATTGGTTCCTTCTTAGATTCACTAAGGAGTTTTGTCATAATGGAACTTGCAATTGCATCCTCATCACGTTGAAGATTCGGAGAAAAAGGCATTGCATAATTCTGCATGATGTCAAACTTACCTTTTTTAATTAAATTAAGGTAAACAATTTTAGCAATGTAATTTATTTTCCATAAGACCTAAGATTCTTCAGCAAATCGCAAAATATATAAAACATACGTACTAATAATAAACTAAATTAAGAATGAAATTTGATATAGTTGAATTAAACATTACAAAGAATTATTAGAATATTTTTAACACTCAATTATTCTAAAAATTAATTATCTGACAAATTTAGCGAATTATTTCTAATCGCGCAAAGCGCGGTTAAATTCACTAGTATTTGTATATAACTCAGACAAACAAACGAGGCTATATATACTGTGGTGGATGGGCCTTTGGTAGATGGATTACCAATAATAATTGGACCTAATGTGAACCGAAAGCCCAAACTTGAAATACGAAAGCCTTCTTCTCCGAATCCCCTTCCCCTTACTCTGTAAACAATCAATGGAGTCCAAACCCTCAACCGGATTCGGACCCTCCAGTAGTCCTCTACTCTCTCTCTCCACCTTCGTCCACCAGCACTGCTCCCGACTCGGTGCCGAACTCACTAACCGATTCGACGAAGCGAAACGGCTGAGTTCTAAAATCGCCGCCGATTTTATTCAGCAGCCGCTGCCGGCGGCGATAGGGAGGAGTTGTTCGTTACCGTTGCATTCTTATCATCTATCTCTTCCGTTCGCTTCGGTGTCGCAGCGTCAAGAGAAGGCTGCTAAAAACACCGGTTTGAGCTCGGATTATGTGGCTAAGACATTAACTGGAACTTCTGTGTACACTGTTAGCAATTCTAACAATGAATTCGTGCTCATTTCGGACCCGAATAGTGCGAAGTCAATCGGATTATTGTGCTTCCGTCAAGAGGACGCCGAGGCATTTCTTGCTCAGGTGAACTTCATTTTTTAAAATAAATTTATAGAATTTTTTCTCTATAGAAGAGAGTGAAGGGAGAGATAAACTCCTTTATCAAAGTAGGGAAGCAAGAAGGGGAAAAGAAATGTATAAACTAGCCCAAAAGAGAAAACTAAGTTAAAGATGATTGCTTTAAAATAAATTATTGGGTATTTATCATTGGAACATTGCCTTCAAAGGACAAATTATTTATTATTGGAATGTATTGAACCTGAATATAGTGGAATTGATACATAAGATAGCGGATACAGAAGACCGACAATGTTGACCATTTTAGTTTGCAATTGAGGTGTTGTTATTGAAGTTTTGATATACAATGGAAGGCTTGTTAGAAGACCGATAATGTTGACCTTTTTAGTTTGCAATTGAGGTGTTGTTATAGAGCTTTTGATATACAATGGAAGGCTTGTTTGTGGAGAAATGAACATGTGAAAGTTTTTCAGGTACGGTTGCGGAAGGGGGAAGTGAGAGGTGGAGCTAAGGTAGTTCCGTTGACACTTGATCAGGTGAATTTTTTGTTTCCTTTTGCTTTGAATTTTTTCTTTCCAATATATATCTGCTTTGGTGATTTTTTTCTTCTTTCTTTTTACAAGTTTGTACATTCATCAGAAAAGAATTGCAAACTTTAGGAGTGGCATTAGATTACTCTATGGAGAAAGCCATTTTCTTGTTTAAAAGATTGAACTTTAGTGAAATTTTAGTACCATGAGAGTGTCTGGAAATAGATATGGTATTAGTGATGGACAGTTTGTCTATAGTGCTCATCAAGATTGGTTGGTGGAAAGTCAGAAGCTACTGATGATCTACTTGCATGTATATGTTCGATCTAATTCTGTGCATATTTTGAGAACTTCTTCTTGCAAGAATGGGTATAAACTTTGATGGTTATTGAATCGTCTATCAGTTAAAAAAGTGTTGGATTGAATATAGCAGAATGGATATACCGATCCTGACTTGTTTAGATTGACACATAGTTGATTGATTGAATCAAAACAGAGCATGCATCCTATTTTGCATAAGCAATGGAATTTTACAAAAGAGCCCCTTGAGGTAAGGCTCGATTAGATTACCTGGCCTTCATAGGTTAAGATTAATTCACTGAGCCATTTTCCTTTACCCTTTCTTTTAGTGATTTGTTCTCTTTTTACATCTTTAAGATAAGTTTGCATTATCGATACATTTTGTATCTCTTGTTCATTAATAAAAAAAGGGATCATATCGTACTCCTTTTGAGCCTCAGACTTCTGATTTGTCCCGTTTAATTCTTCTGCTATTAAATTAAAAAGAAAAAGTTGAAGCACAACTTAAGAATGAAAGACATTTTTGTCTCTACTTAACAGGTCCAGTGTACATTAAGTAATGTTTTGCAACTAGTTGCAGTTGTCTGTATGTGCAAGAATTCCTGTTTTTTGCTTTTCCATTTCTTCCTAAAGGTGTTGCTAGGGACTAGTTCCATATTTTGATTGGTACACATCTTTCTTTTTTGCATCAATTTGCAGGTTTACATGTTGAAGGTTGAAGGAATCGCATTTCGGTTTTTGCCAGATCCTGTTCAAATTAAGAATGCAATGGAGGTAGTTATCCATGTTGGTCATCCTTAAGTTTTGGGTCTGGAATCCTTGTAATTTCCACTGAATGTAGTAGAATTGCACTAGGACGCCTGTTCAGTTGTGCAAGTGAAAGTTATACTGTATATTCATCTACCTGTGATAGTTTTACGTGAAAGTACACTGGCATGTAGTTTTAACTAATGACCAGATTCCAGAGGCGGTAGAATTGCTTGCAACCCATCAATTTTTGAGGTCCACTGACATACCCTTGTTTTTTCTTCTCTTTACTGATAATTAAAATATTTCCAAAATGGAGGTCTTTTCGAGATTTGAACTTGGGTTACTGACATGCCTTGTATGTAGGCTCTTGCTCACTAGTCTAGTAGATGAAGCATAGATTACTAATGGCTTGACCTCCATTGCCACCCAACTTCTGTCTCCTCCTCCTGAAAATATCTCTTTGGCTAAACATAATATTTCAATGCATGTTTATTAAAAAAATCTGTTCATCTCAACATTGTCTTTTTCTGTGACAGTTAAAAGCTTCTGATGTAAAGACTGGATTTGATGGAGTCCCTGTTTTCCAGGTACCATATAAACTTTTTTGCCAACTATATGCAAAAAAACCTCTACTATTACATACTCAGCCTGTGTATTTTTTGAATTATGAACCTTCACTCACTGGAAAGCTTTTGCTAAATATTTTGTATATCAGGGAGTGGACTGCTGAATATGGTTAAACTCCGCTTAATTCTGTATCTTTTTGTTTTTGTGCAGTCAGATCTCCTAGTTGTGAAAAAGAAAAACAGACGATACTGTCCAATATATTTTCGAAAGGTATGTTGGTTTTAATATCTTGAACTGTAGCTAGTCAGAAGAAACAAAAAAACTAGATATAATTATTTATTCGTGTTGGTTTTCATTGAATTCCTTTTCGGGTATACAGGAGGATATAGAAAAGGAGTTATCGTCAAGGGCATCGAGAGGATCTAGTGTCTCTCAGCACATTATGGTATCATAATCACTTTTATCTTTCTGTTTGCTTTCTGATAGGGCGTGCAGATAGATTTAGAATGGTCAAACATGCTAAAAGGTGAATATAAGGGTCTCTGAGAACTTTTTTTTAATAAGTGTTTTGGAGTAAATTTCATTCGCATTGATCTCTCTTTTATCAAGTCTAACATTGTCCGAGTGCGGAGAGGATTTTAAAAATTGAATTTACGTGCAACAGGCTTCACTTGGAGAGCCTATCATTGTAAATTTTGCATGTTATGGAGAGGATTAATGGTTGAAAGTTATTACTTGAAAAATATAGCTAAGTCTCCCTAGTTAATTATCATGTTAATGTAAAATATCTTACTTCAATTACGAGAAGGAAACAGAGTTAAGAACCCTGAAAGAGGTTTGATGTATGTTAAGGACATTAATGCTTTGCTGTTTAAAACCTTTTGTATGTAAAAAACCACCTTGCCAATCCTCTTACTGGCAGTATCTTTTTTGTAAGTTATCAAAAGAATAGTGTTTCTTTTCCTTTCTAAAGATTCCTGTCGGACTATCATAGGGGCTTGCTTGTCCATGAAAGGACAAGGTTTACTGGCTTTTCTGTATTTGTCAAGATTTTTTGTCATCTGACCTGTCATTGTAACAAGAGACTATATCAGCTAATGTTAACTTGCTAGTATTCTTTTTCCTTACCAACAGGTAGGGACTTTGGAAGATGTCCTGAAAAAAATGGAGGTAGGTGCTTCCTGCTTGGACACATTTTATATGTGAATATTAGAAGTTCAATTATACTTCGAATTCTTAGTTTCATGCATCAATAAATCTGTTATCACACTACACGTTGTAAAGATGAATCTATTACATCTTGGTCCGGAACTTGTTGAGGGACTGATACCATGAGTACTCATTTCAGAGAAAGTAACATAATGAGTAAACCATAAGCCAAGGAAATTAAGACTTATCTACGAGCTTTTACCCACTACCCTTTTTTTCCGAAGGGAGGAGGAAAATACTAAAATCTTGCACCAGCAGTTCATAGTGTCAAAAGATGTTTGCCCATCGTTAAATGATTCCTTGCTGGAAATTGAAAGGAAGAAGTGAAAAATTAAAACACGCAAGTGCAGAAATGAAAAAATTAAAAGGGGTGTAGCTTATCGCTAAATTTGAATTTCAAACAGCATAAAAGAAATGTTTTCTGAGATAACATCTTAAAGCTTTTCTATTCTATCCTTTGTTTAAGCAAATGTAACAATATTCCGACATGGACCCCCTGCCTATTTATTTTTTCCTCTTCTCTCGGTTACTTCTCTCAACTTCTGTGTTTCCGGTGGCAGATAAGTCAGAGAAATTCTGGCTGGGAGGACCTTATCTTTATTCCCCCCGGTAAAAGCCATTCACAGCACATTCAAGATGTTACAAAAGCATGAACTTCTTGCAAGCAGCTCCTGTTTTTGAAACAAATCAAAATAGAGGCAGGTTCACATTCTCCTCTGCATTTGGTCGACCCGAATAATCCAAATAGTTAAGCTCCGTATGCTTTCTACCTCTGACTTGTTTTATTAGTAATTTCTAGAAGCTTTTACTAATTTCTTGATATGTTCAGGTACTGCTGGATTAGCTTAAAGAAGATACATAAATGATCAAGTTTTTGCTTGAATATTTAATGGAGGGAACAACTAACATGTTATACATTAAAAGTCAATGAGTTGGTAACTAGAGGCACAATTTACTTGGTGTCATCTGTACATTGCACAATTTGAATTGTTGAATTATGTTGACTCTTAGCAATATTCTATATTGATGGGGTAAATTATCCCAAGATGCTTTGCACACTCTCACCTCCCATTTTATTTGAGAGTGAAAGAAACGATAACAAGTTGTGGTACCCTCAGTTTGCGACGAAAATTGTTAAAGTTGTGGTGCTCTTCTGGTACACTATTAACCACGTGTTCTTAAATTTTGGTGCGTTGCTTTATGTCATCCAGTGTTGTTGGTCTTGGCTTGTGAGTCATGCACCAGTAGACGATATCGTTGAGCACGCTGATTGGTAATTTGCACCAACTAACTGCTGAGGCTGTTGGTATAATATAATTGGAAACTTAATAAAGGTCTCTTCTGGATATGTAGTGATAATGTAATGAACAATTCAATGAATGTGCCGGCCTTCTTTGAATAGTTCATTTGAAGGTTAGTTTTAGACAATTGGACTTTCTTGTTTTTCTTTTCATTTTTGGTCAGTCTTTTTTACCTTTACATATTTCTCTGGAAAAAAAGTTTTTGTGATAATAGTGTTGCCAGAAGCCTTTTGTAATGGAAAAATATGTGATGCACCTTTTTGGTTTGCCAAAATAACTTAGAAGCCTACTTTTTTTATACTAAAAGCTTACCTAGGCTATGTACCTAAAGAAAACAGAGAAATTTTGACTCATCTGCAGCCATTTTACTACCATTAACATAGTTTAATATGTTGTTAACAAAGTAGTTTTGATCATTTCCTCTCTGACTTAAAAAAAGGAAAAGGAAGATGATAGATTACAAGGGTGCCTCTGTTATGCAACACTCGGCTCATCTCAAAACGTATTTTGTTCTTACACTCATTTTTGTTATAAGATATGATCTTTCTTCATTAAATTTTTTGTATTGAAGCGTTTGTAGTCTTCAAGAACAATTACTACTTAAGGCAAAAGGGAAACAAATTATTAATTTTGTCTTGAACTTGTAAAATGACAAATAATTTGAGACAATTATGTTTAGAAATCACGACGGTGGGAGTAATATTCATGTAAATTATTGGAAGGGTTGACATTGAGTGTTCAACAATGATTTTCTACCCTAATATCAACATGGGAATCTATTGTTTTGGTAAAGAGTGGTTATCTCACCTAAAGCCTATTAAAATGATCATTTGTTAAAGATAATCATTGCTGTTTTATTTATTTAATTAATTTATTTATATCTGTTCTATATAGCAATATAATTAATTATTAGTTCTAAAAATGTGTAGAAAATCAAGTATTGGTGCGACCTTGCAATTTTGTAACAGCTAAAAGTGACATTTGTTTGTTCATAAGACATTGACAGCCCAACTATACAAGTTGTTGGCCTTAAGCTATTAGCTGCCCTTCCAAATATTTCAAAATTGTGAATTTTAACATTTTCTTAATTATTTTATCTTCACTATTTTATTTTAGTAACTCTTACTCCAAATGGCAAGACACTCTGCTTATAAGCTAATAAATAATTTAACTCATATGGTCCGATAATTAGAGGCGGATCATGAATTTTAAACTTTATAAGTTCAGCCTTTTAAGATTCATAGATTTATCTGTTATGATTTTAAGTTTATATCTACTATTTGTTATAATTTTATAAAATTTTACTCATAAATTTATACTTCGCTTTGGAAGTACTGGATTCCGATGAACTTGGTATAACAAGGGTGGATCTAGCCTTGATGATAATATTCAAATATATATATATATATATATATATTAAAAAACATCATATTCAAAAGTGGATTCTTGATTAAGTTGTGTGGGTTTAACTTAAAAAGTTCTAAGCATTGAACTTGTTATATTATTAAAATTATGGATCCATATTTACTATTATAGTGATTTAAAAGAATTTTTATATATAAATTCATTGTTTCACATAAAAAATATTGAATTCAGATACATGTCGACCATCATACCACAAGTCTACGTACAACAGCTTATGGGAGTATTTTAATTGTTTATAGTAATAATTATATCTTATTTTTATGCTAATAAACTCAGTTTAATGAGTAATTAAGTGATAATAACATATTATATCAGTATTTTATTAGTATATAAAAGTTAAACTCTAGGCCGAAACGAGGGTCATTTGCCCTTCCCTTAAAGAAAAACAAATTGACTCAACAATCATTATCAACTTTGTATCTTGACAATAAAGGATGGGTATTTTAGGAAATAAAACAATATAATATCTTTTTTCAAAAATAAATAATAATAACAACACATATAAAACATATGGAAAACAATTTAAATCTCCTTCCCTTATATATTTTGATCTCCAAGTTAAGAAAATGAAATCCTAAAAAGACAAGTAAACAACACTTGGAGCTTTCTTAGTAGTTCTAATTACTTATTCCTTAATCTTTTCATAATTAGGCCTCCTCTCCGTCTCTCTAACAACTATTGCCAAATCCCTTTTAAATATACGTTAATCACTCAATTTTAAATTAATCCACTATCTTACTTGCTCACTACAAATATTATTATATTAAGGTTGGAGAGAGTGAAAGTTCACATTTTATATAGCACAAAGAAGTAGCACTCTCCTTTCTATACACAACATACCAAAAAAAGAAAAATGATTATGAAGTCCCTTCCTTCTAAAGCATTGATCATCAAAATCAACTTGGTTTTTTTGGCTTGTTTCTTGATTGGTTATGCTGCTATTCTTCTAAAGCCATCAACTTATGTTTATCATGAATATGCAACATCTCTTGTTAGATGTTCATTGAGAGAATGTCATCATAAGGTAAGGTGAGCTTTAATTTTTTGTTTCTTAATTTGTAGGGGTGGAAATGTCTAATAATTTTACGCTTCGTTATTCTTTGGAGCTATTCATATTCTTGGTATTAGCAAATCGTCTTATATTTGCTCAACTTTTTTAATGGATAAAGTACGGTTGGACTTTTGGTAAAGACAAGAGCAAATATGAAACGATTTGTTGATGTTAAAGGTATGAATGAACTCAAAGCATATCAGAGGGTGAAATTAGGATATTTTCGAAGAATAAGGTGAGTTTTTTTTAATAGTAAAAAGGTTCAATTTACTTTTTATTATTCGAAATATCTTAATTTTACCCTTCGTATTACTTTAGGGCTATTCATGCGTTTGCCATTAGCAAATCGTATCGTATTTGCTCTTGATTTTAACAGACAATCCATACTAGATCATTGTCAAAAGTCAAGAGCAAGTACGAGACAATTTGCAAACGACAAGGCTACGAATAACCTTAAAGTATAATGAAGGGTAAAATTAAGATATTTCGTACAATATAATACAATGCAGACCATTGTCCATTCTTTTTATTCAAATTCAAGAAAGTTATAACTCAAGATATATTCATCAGTTTGAATAAAAAAAAACATGAACTGTGTTTTCTTCTTCTTGTTTTGAATAGGGAGAAGGAGGGATAAAGATGAAAGCAGTATTAGAAGAAAAACTGGTTATGAACGAAGCAAAAACAGAGGAAAAGTTAGTACTAAAGCGCGAAAAGCCGAGTTTTTTAAATAAAATGGGGAGAGGAATGAAGATAGGAATGGTAAATATGGAAGGTGAAGATGTTAGTGAATGGAAAATCTATGGCCAAATAACAAGCATTAAATTCGAGAAAGTCTCGAATTTATTTGAATGGAAAGACATATTTCCAGAATGGATAGATGAAGAAGAAGAAATGGATGGACCAATGTGTCCTGAAATACCAATGCCAAATCTTAACAACTATAGAGATAATATGGACATGTTAGTTGTAAAATTGCCATGTAAGTTTCCACAAGAAGGATGGGGAAGAGATGTTTATAGGTTACAAGTGAATCTTGTGGCTGCAAATTTGGCTGTGAAAAGAGGAATTGGAAAGAATATGAAATTGATTTTTTTGAGTAAGTGTAGACCTATGGTGGAAATGTTTAGATGTGATGAGTTAAAGAAAAAAGAAGGGGATTGGTGGTATTATGAGTCAAATATGGATAAATTGGCTCAAAAAGTTTCATTGCCAATTGGTTCTTGTATGTTGGCTTTGCCTCTATGGGGAAAAGGTATGTTACACTTTCAAACTTTTACTTGTTGCTATCTTCTTCTTTTTTTGATATTACAAAGTTGACTATAAGTTGGCAAAGTATTGGAATGTGTTGATTCCGAACATTGCTCACAATGATCATCCTTAAGAAGTATCGAAATGTGTTAATTCCTAGCATGTTGAATTACATTGACCGTAAAAAAAAGGTCATAGTAGGTTAGTGTGTGAGACATATCGGAATGTGTTAATTCCAAAAAAATGAAGATCAAAACGATCATCCTTAAGTTGTATCGAAATGGAATGTGTTAATTCCTAACATGTTAAATTACATTGATCATAAAAAATGTCATGTTAGGTTAGCCTTAAGTAGTATCAGAAGGGTTAGTATGTGAGACGTATCGAAATAATTCAAAAAAAAATGAGACGCGCCAGGTAGGGGTCGAACCTACGACTTTCTGCTTAGGAAACAGACGCTCTATCCACTGAGCTACAGGCGCTTCTATGGTATAAAATAGTATTTATCTAGTTTTTTGAAATAGGAAAAAAATAAATCTTTTTGAATAATTTCTCTACACCTAATTATAATGATTTTCTCAAACGTTTTGGTTACTTCTACTTGTAATAATAGTCTCAAATATTCTTGATTATAATATTGTCCAGCAACTAACTTGACTATTTTGTAGGACATAATATAATCATTGGTTTGAGTTATATACTCGTTAGTATCAAGAAATTTTATACAATCGAATCATTTTTACTTGTTATAAAAATAACTTATATTATTCTCAAAATTGTAAATGTTACAGAAGATATTCTTTATAAAAACTGAGTGTATAACGTTTATTGGTGGGAAGTTTGATTTTAAGTGGTTGGTGCCAAAATGAGGTTGAAAAAGCATTATCCAAATAGTCAGTAAAATGTTTGGTAGATTTTGAGAAATTAAATGTCTACTTGCATATACACACTAAAATTAAAATAAAACAAAAATGATACAAATATTATTCTTTTTTTTTCTTCATATGAAGTCAATGTTCAACTAATCAAGAAGCTAATAATACAAATTAATTGAACATAAGGTGGAAACTCAAATATGTATTAGTGCACATGCTAAGACCCTTCTATTAATTACTTCACTAATATAACCTCCAATTTTATGTTCATTGTTACAAAATGACAAAACTATAGAATTTAGATTAAATTTACTGAATTCTGTCGAACTCACATTATAAACATATTTTGATTACAGAAATCAACGAAGTGTATGATATTTCGAAAATAGAAAGCAGTACAAAAGTAGCAACAAGAGAAGCTTATGCCACGGTTCTTCATTCATCAGAAACATATGTTTGTGGTGCAATAACATTAGCTCAGAGTCTTCTTCGAACTGGAACCAAACGGGACCTAATTCTTCTTCTGGATAACAGTATTTCTGAATCCAAACGCGACGCGCTTATTAAAGCAGGGTGGAAACTACGGTTCATAAAGAGGATAAGAAACCCTAGAGCTGAGAAAAATACGTATAATGAGTATAATTACAGCAAGTTCAGGTTATGGCAGCTTACGGATTATGATAAAATCATTTTCATTGATGCTGATATCATCGTTCTTCGTAACATTGACCTCCTTTTCCACTTTCCTCAGATGACCGCTACAGGTAATACCAGTTGTTTCAATTTATACGTTTTACTTTCTTTGTTTTACTAGCCTTCTTTTTTAGTATTTTTTTTTCAAAAATATTTTAGTGGGTGTGAATGCATGGTTGGGCCCGGAGATGGGGAGGAGGGGGTTGGGGGTGGAGTGTTGGGGGCTAGCTGAGACAATCAACCTGACATGTTACTTATAGAACTTGTTATCTCTATTTCCACCAGTAAAGTCATTTACTTAGAGAAAATAATTTTAAAGACATTTTTAGAAAAATATTTTATCCATATATACAAAACAAACGCATTTAATGACACTCCTTTATAAAAATGTCATGGCATAGTATAAAATCACAAGTTTCAAGACCATATATACGATCCAAACATTTTCTTTGCATTCTTAAAATTCGTATACAATCGAATTAAGATACTAAGAATGAAAAACCGAGTTTAAATATTTAAATTTTGAATTTGCCAGGTAATGATGGGTCAATCTTTAATTCCGGAATAATGGTGATCGAGCCATCAAATTGCACCTTCAAAATGTTCATGAAACGTACAAAAGAGATCATTTCATATAATGGAGGTGACCAAGGTTTCCTTAATGAAGTATTTGTATGGTGGCACAGGTTGCCTCGAAGGGTTAATTTTTTGAAGAATTTTTGGTCAAATAATTCGAACGAGGTCAGTGTTAAGAATCAACTATTCGGAGCAGATCCTCCAAAAGTATACTCTATACATTATCTAGGGTTAAAGCCATGGGTGTGTTACAGGGACTACGATTGTAACTGGGACATAGGTGATCAACGTGTTTATGCTAGCGATATCGCGCATGAGACATGGTGGAAATTACATGACTCAATGGATGAGAGTTTACAAAAATTTTGTGGATTGACAGAGCAAAGGAAAATTGAATTAGAATGGGATAGAAAATTGGCTGGAAAAAATGGATTTGAAGATGAACATTGGAGGATGAATGTTACTGATCCTAGAAAATTTTCTTGAATTTTTTTTTAAAAAAATTATTATCAATGTTACTTCTTTTTTTCATTTAATATGTATGCTACTATATATAGTAGTACTTTTGCACAGAGTACTTATGAACATGGCCTTCATGCACTATTTATTCATGTGTATATAGAGGATGTTTGTTCTTCATTTTTGGAACATGAAAAATGTTTAGCTATTCTACCTCCTCTTTTCTTTTTTTTTAATTATTATTGTCGTTATTAAGAACATTTTTCCGTATGTTTATTTATTCAGTATAGTGAAATAAGTCGTATTTCGAGTATTCAAATAATACTTACGAACAAATTTAAGAGGATGTCATATTTTTATGCCTAATATATAATAGTAGCCTTTAAGGACTCGATCAAGTTATCAAAATATATTTTTTCCAACTTAAACATCAGTCCATTTTTAGTAATTATAATATATGATTTTCAAAATTTTAAGAATATTTTAATTTCATTTAACTCTTCAATTTGTCTATTTGATGTATTGTTTTTCCCTATTAATTTTTTTGTTCAATTAAATGTCCATCAAATAAAATGAGACCAGTCGTATTTAGAATAATTAAGTTCCGTTTTAATTAGGATAGGACTATTAAAATGTTATAAGGTAGACTACAAATTAAATTAAGCTTAATTAGTCAACTATAGTACTTAACGATTTCAATAAACAAATCAAATATTTTATTTAAAATATGTAAGATAGATAAGTGTTTTTTTCTTAAAAGAAAACATGAATTTGGTGGAGCATGGATTGTTGTATTAATTTAATGATTACTAGTATAACCAACGCAGTGATTGATATACTTCAAAGTTCAACAAACAAATCTATAGTTGTTTTTTATACATAGACTTTTATACAACAGTCTTCTTTATAATAATGTTATACTTTTTATAATAAACTTCGCGATAACATTTTTAAGAAAATATTTATATAAATAATATTCATATAAAAAGATTTGATTGTATATTAATTTTTAATATTGGAAGAATTGTTGAGTAGAAGAAAAGGTAAAATAGCTAAATGATTAATTGTGGTGAAGGCCAAGAATTAGCATGTGACAATGATAGATCAGTTGAAAAAAACAAAAAGAGTATTAGTTGAGCAAACTAATTAATTTTTAGGTGCACCTAACAGCTGAAAAAATTGTTTTAATACATTATAATTGAGGTAACACAATATATTTATATTTTGTATGAGCAAATATTAACAAAAATTTTATAAGAAGCTTCCAAGAGTGCAAATCTGAGATGTATTGTCGGCTATATATTTAATAAATTCATAAAAAGATAACCTTCTGCATGTTCAATATTTTTGGTATAATTTTTTAATGTTGAATCCATAAACATTATAAACAATTTTGAAATTTTTATTTGTCACTACTTTTACCCACTTAATAGTACAGGCCGTGTTATATGAGGCTCGTATAACCGACCTCCATTAAAAATATAATCATAAAAATCAAACTTGAGAGGTCGATCTTTGAATTAAATTAATTTTTTCACTTTCATTAGAGGAAAAGGATATATATGATTCATTTGTATATATGAATCACTTTTATAATGAAGGATATATTAGCTCTAAATGACAAAATTGAGAAATATATTAGATCCTTTTAACAAAAACAACTTTAGATACTATTAGTTTTTAAAAAAAGAAATGATAGCAACAAGCGATCTCCGGAGATTGATTTTATTCGAAAATGATTCAAAAACATATGTTTTTAAATGATCTGATAAAATAATAAATTGCCTCCTTTTAAAAAAGAAGAACTATTAAAAAAAGGGAAAATTGTACATAATGGCAAACTATTAATTCAAATTAAATGGTATAACCACATTTTGATTTAATTGTGTCCTGTAGCAAACTATTTGCCAGTCGCCTCTCTCCCTCAAATTCTCGCTCGCCACTCTCCCTGTCTCGCTCGCTCCCTCTGTGCTCGCCTCTCTCACTTTATACACATAATTGTATAAATTGCGTTTCTGTTTGTATAAAGTGAGAGAAAATTGTATATACACATGCAAATACATATATATTCGTCATATACACTTATAATTATACAATACAAATATTCCCCTGCCCAGTTATCTTTTGCCTTTCTCTTTTTCTC
>JAJOOS010001511.1:0-26075 GCA_029582725.1 Solanum chiquidenum | reverse complement strand
CAAATTCTCGTTTTTGCTAATTGTAAAATAAAGTTACTAATTATAATACAGTTAATAACTAACATATAATATAACTAGACCAATTTGTTTATAGACAATTACTAGAAGTTAAAAACTAACATATAGTATGATTAATATAATTGATAATCACACTTATTTAGAGTATGTGATAAAAAAGCTAATCTTGATAATAAGAGATAAGGGTAAAAAAACATACCTAAACAATCTCATTTTTTTTAAGTTTCATACCTAAATTATTGAAAGTGTGAGTTTCATGCTTAAACTATCAATTATTAGTTTGAGAAACACACCTCTCTCTTTTATTACACTCTCATCATGGTGTGTAATACACTCTCTCTTTTATTTAAAGAAAATTATCACAACACACTCCACATTGACAAAACATTTCACCTTGACAAAAATTAAATAAATTATTAGTATTAGTTAATGTTAAAGATTAAAGTATTATTATTTTCCTAAAAAATATAAAATAAAATGTAAAATATTTAATAAAATGTAAAATATTTTTGTTACCCCACGCCACCACTTCTTCTCACCACATTCCCCCACCCCAATTTTTTTAGAATGATTTTTTTAATCCAACTATGGGCATTAGCCCATTTATTAGCTGAGAAAATAAAACAACACCCCAGTTTTTAAGTTTATTTTAAAAAAAATATATTTTATGAAAGTTTTTAAAAAATGTCTTACTTCATCCCCCCCTACCCCCAAAAAAAAAATCATCAAATAATAATTTAGATATTATTTTAATTCTTTAACAAAAAAATAATTCTACCCCACCCCACATAGCCCTCCGTTTTTAATTTATTTCTCTCTCTCTCTCTGTCTATATATATATATATATAGAGAGAGAGAGAGATATTAGAAAAGTACTTTTTTTAAAATAAAATTTTATTTCTATTATATTCGATACGCAAGTAGAAAAACAATATTTTCCTAAGAATATATGTACACATCTAACACAAGACGAGAAATATGTAAAAATAAATAAATTAGGAGCGGAGGGTTAGATGGGGTGGGATAGAATGTTTTTTTTTAAAAATATGTCATTTAAAAAAAATATATAATTCTTTTAGGAGGAGTGGGGGAAGGGGTGAGGTATGAATTTTTTAAAAATATTTTACAAGAGAATATTAAAAAATAAAAGGACTGGGAATTGTCGGGGAATGGGGGGGGGGGGAGATGGTGGTGTGGAGTGAAAAAAATATTTTAATTTTTTTTGGGGGGGGGATAAATATACGTTAATATTTAGTTTTTAGCTAATATTAATAGTTTATTTAATTTTTGTCAAAGTTGAATATTTTATCCATGTGACATGAATTTTGCAAATAAAAGAGAGAGTGTATTATACACTCCCAATAGTTTAGGTATGAAACTAAAAAAATGGAATAGTTTAGGTGTATTTTTGACACTTATCTCTAATAATAAAGTATAAATGCCCATGTTTGCCAGTTTTAAGAGTTTAGATTCCAAAATTTCACTTTGTTATAATGTTTTATGTATTTGTTTTTCGAGTTCGCCACGAATCACTTATTTTAAAAAATAAACAAGTATTTATGAAAATGAATTTTATAAATTTCATTTTTAGTATCAAACTTAGTTAAAAAAAAAGAATAAATTATGAGGAGCGACGTGGGTTTTTGCGGAGCGGGTTAAAATATTTGTGGGTTCACGCAAGTTTGCCATGCAGCATCCCCACCACACCCCACACATTTTCCATATCTATATGAGATTTAGAAGAGAAAAATGTAAAATAGTATCCAAGTTATTTTCATAGCACTTTCATCATCTGATAGTATTAAAATCATTTTAATGGCTTGAGCTGAAAACATGTCTAATAATGTAAATTTGAAATATCATTATTTCTGTGACTATACAAGTAATCATATTTGTTAGAACACTAAAAATATACTTATACAATGTTTAAGTAGAAAGTTTCTTTCCACTGACATACATCATGTGAGTTCATGATGTCTAACTTACAATCTAAGTTGGGGAGAGTTGCCCTATACCTTGCTAGGGTACATAACATGTCTGTCTAATATGGATCCACCATTGAGCATCTTAGAATATAGAAGTTGATCATCTAGCGGTGTGCTAAAAATATTTACCATGAAATATAATTATGAGACTTGAATATTCTGAAACCACATTCTTCTGGTGCTAAATATTCCTTCCAAAATAATTTGTATCTAATGTTATGCTCATAAATAGATTAATTATTTCTTTGTCAGGTGTAAGACTTTCCTTTTCCAAAATAGTTCTTTAGAACTGAACTGAACGTTCTGAAATTTGACAATGCTTTCTTAATGAAAATATGCACTTGCGATATAACATATACTTTCTTAGAACTCTTACTGAAATAATGCACTAGAGATAAATATACTTTCTTCAATTCTTTTTTGAAGTTAAAAATACTTTCTTAAGATGCTTCTTGAATTTTTTTGAAAGCTTACTTTATTCATGAAAGTAATACACATGATAAAAAACTGAGTTTCTCACTATGATAGTACTACATATCTTAAACGTTTCACAAATGTTGAAGAAGAATCATATCTTGATAAAGTACTATGATAGTACTACATATCTTAAACGCTTCGTGGAAACCCTATGACTGATGATTAAAATTCATATTAATAAACATTATTAGATGATGAAATTTGATTTGGAAGGCTTGAAATCCTTGACAGTGGTGGATTCAGGATTCTCGGCTTGTGGGTGCTCACTTCTTTTAATATAAAATTACTATAAATCACATAGTATAAGTGCACAATTATTTAAACGCGATATTTAAAATATTAATGAGAAAAGTAAGCTTAATATTACCATAGAAAAAACTTTCAGTTTTTAAAGAATTTTTTTTAGCTTCAAGGTTTTCTTAACAAAATAGCCAAAAATTCTCAAAATAAATAAGAAAAGTAATTGGACATGATCTCACGAGAAATTCATAAAACATAAAAGATATTAAAACTAAAAGTTAAGTATACAAAGAAAGTGAAAAGAGAAAAACATGTGAGTTTATATTGAGAGGGAAAAAGGAAAATATAAAATAAAAAGTATGTAAATAGTTGTTATTAGCGAGAATCAAACCCTTGACTTCCCCCTAAACACAAAACCTTCAAACTAGCCACAAAACAAAAGCATCCATTAGGAGATTTTGTTCATTAGGTGTTAGACGTTAATATAGTCCCTTTTTGAAGAAATTAATATATATATATACACACACAAAATTTTCCATCGAGGTTAACAGGTGCTCGAGCACCAGAAAAGGTGTATGTGGGTCCGCCCCTGATCCTTGAAGAAGGTCTTACGTTGAAGAAGAACCTTGAAAGAGGAATCCTAACTTGATGTTTTATAAAGTTCTTGAGCGTTGAAGCTTGGGGAGAGTATAAGAGGATCTTAATGATCAAAACTGATTGTTTAGTCCTCCTAATATGTTTTAAGGTCATTTAGATAACTCCTCAAAGGTTTTAGGACAAAAACTCTTATCTAAAATAAAATCAGTGAAATTTTCTGTTGAACCATCGTCGAAGTAATAGACAGTCACTCAGACTATCATTTATTGACCATTTTTTTTAATTTTACTGGTTCACTATGACTGCCCCTTCTGATGAGGTGTCACTCGCTGTCAGTTTGGAGCGTCTTTGATGAATCAATCATAACTTTTTACTTCGAACTTGAATTAACAAATGATCGGTGAAGTTGAAAAGAAGACTCATAAACTTTTAATTTGATAGACCATGAGTTACCTAACTCTTCATATTATGAGAGATATGGTCGTTTCAAGTTGACCTTGCATGATCTCATGAAGAAACTTAATCGGTAGGGAAGTTCTGAATTCGATTTAGTGCTAGAGGTTCCTTATGACCTTAATTATATATAATACACATTCAATAGTTAGGAATTGATCATAAAACATATAAACAATAAAAAAAATCACCGGATTCGGGCCTAAATGCATATGGAGAATAGTTCGAATCTTAATTTAAATTTTTTGAGGTATTACAGTCTCTCTTCTCTTCTGCAGAGATCATTGACTACAGTGAAAACTCCACCAAACCAGTGAGTGGACGTTATGTTAGCTATGACGTTGACATACTAAAATTTTACTCCACCAAATCAACGAGAAGATGTTTTGCTCGCCATAATGTTGACAGACATAAATTTTGGTGGACCATATTGCTTGAG
This sequence comes from Solanum chiquidenum, assembly GCA_029582725.1. NCBI lineage: Eukaryota > Viridiplantae > Streptophyta > Magnoliopsida > Solanales > Solanaceae > Solanum > Solanum chiquidenum. The sequence goes on along the minus strand of JAJOOS010001511.1, from coordinate 21,866 downwards.
TTATTTTGCCGGTCATGGCTGCTGTTGTAAACATAAGTGGAAGGAAAATGATTAGGAGATAGAGTGAGTTGATTTGGAGTAAAATAGTAAATTAGGGAAATGAACGTGTAATTGATGAGTGAGAGTAAGTTTTTTGGACTAAAAGCGTAACTTTTGGGATAACTTATCTATGATTTTATTAGTCTAGGCTATTTTTAGGGTGTGGTGTATCTTCACGTATCTTAATTCAATTATGGTAGAATTTTTTTAGATAGTGATATGTTAGGTAGTATTTGAAAGTATAGATAGAATTAGTATATGTGAGATTAAGAGTGACAAACGAGCGGGCCAAGTGGAATGTGAGCCCATCTAGAACGAGTTAAACAAAAATGAATAAATATTTGACTCGACTCATATTTTAAAATGGGTAAAAATGAGTTACTCAATGAATAATATAGATAAATATGGATACATATATTATAGTAGGGGTGTTGACATCCTTTAAAAGGCGCAACATCATGGTGACTCACAAAAAATAATTAATTTCAAAAGAAAGAATTTTAAAAAAGAGTCACCACCTAATTTTAGGAAAACTAGGAAACTAATTAATTAATTAATAAAAAATGTCCACTAAATCAATATATTCTAGGTAAGGGTTCAAGTTATTCCGAAGGAAAAGTATTAAGCATCCTTCGAATCCACAATTATGGGTCCCAACTGAATTAATTTTTCAAATTGAGGAAATGTAATGACCTAATTCCATCGTTAGGGAAAATACAATGGGGAAGGAATTAGGGTCGGAAAACTTTTTGGTAGTAACTTGGAATTTCCTAACCTAGTCTAGTTTTGAACGAAATCAGAGTCAATGAGGTCTAGGGAAATATGGTAACAAATGAGAGATCTAATTATGAATTTGATCACATGAGTAGATAGCTAAGACGTTAAGGAATCCGTACAACTTAACATAATCAAAATGGGGCGAGTAGAACTCCCGAAGCTGATCTTAGCGTGAACGGGTAGTTTCTAATTATCGTGGGTTGAAGGTGTATTGTGAAATGGGGGTTTGAGACTCTAATTTCAACATTCTGTCTCCGCGGAAGCCGCTAGGGTGGGAATTATCCTGCCAGGGTGGGGCCTCTCTGGCGAGACGGAGTCCGCCGTAGCAGGCCAATCGTGACTTAAGTCAGAAATAAACCCCAAAAATGTTTTATTCTGCAATTTTCATTCTTGAGAGCTAAGGGACAAACCAAGGAAAGTTATTGACAAATTTCCACCTCTTCTAGCACTAAAGATAAGAATTTTACTCCCTAATGCCCATTTCGATTCGTAGAACTTAGATTCTTATGTAATTATTATTGGGGAAAGGTTTTGATCCGAAGTTAATGGTGGAAAAATCCCTAAGATGGGTATTGTGATCTTGGGTTTGGCCTAAGGTTGAGGATTTTGATTGTAATCCGGGTAATTAGGCCTCATTAATTGATCCTTGCATTAATTTGTTGTTTGTAGACCTATAACAAGAGGAAAGAATTCGGAAAAGGAAGAATTAAGGTTCTTAAGGAGATTCAAGCTTGGTTTCGAGGTATGTGATGGTTTGATTTCTTGTTTGCGTAATATATGTTGGTGATTACTTCATTGTGATGCATGTATGTATGGGAATGAAGCATTGTGATCAAACCTAATGAAATGAGAACGAATGATTAAATGTATGCCATGATTCAACACATTATTGTATGATTTTGAGAATGTACATATGAGTGTAATTGTGATTGTGGTTGTGTTGAATAGATCGGGTGTCACGTTCTGACACACTAACTTGGATCAGGTGCCACGTTCCTGAACATATATTGGATCAGGTGTCACATCTGACACACTAATTGGGATCAGGTACGTTCTGGTACACTAACAGTTTGGGTATGGGTTCCATGAGAGGACCATTGAATTGTCATAACTACTTGTTAAAGAGAATGTGGAATTGTAAGTTGTTCATGATTGATAATCGGTATATGTATTTACATTCTGTGCATGCCATGTTTATCTCGTTGTGATTATTGATATATGTTATGCTTACTGGAATAGCCGTGTGATCCTACCAGTACACTGTGGTTGTGTACTGATTCTGCACTTGCTACTTCTTTGTTGAGTACATGACATCTTCAGGCGGCTACTGACAGACCTCATCTAGGAGAGTAGTGATCGCTACTGAAAAGGGTGAGCCAGTTCTTTCAGGCTGCCATGAAGTTCTCTTTCTTGTTTAGTCCATCCCTTTAGACTTAGACTATATAGTTAATTCATATGTTAGATTGGGTTGTACCCATTTTCCTTAGACTTGTTGAACTTTAGATGTTTTGGCATATTGACTTTGTAGGTTGTAGGGGTGTTTTCCGCAATGTTTTAGTATCGAATTGTTAGACTTCAGGATTTTATGGGAACTCCACTCTATTTTCTACATTTAAACCTGCTTCCGTATCTTTAAATGTGTAGCTTTTGGGTTAGCTGATTAGTATTAATGGTTCTCCCACCGGAGGGTTAGTGTGGGTGCTAATCACGACGGTCTGGGTCGTGACAAAGTTGGTAAGAGAGTCCTAGGTTCGTTGATCTCGGTGTACCCAAATGAGTCTAGTAGAGTCTTGCAGAATTGTACGGAGACATCTGTACTTTTCATGGAGAGGCTATAAGACTTTAGGAAATCTCTCTGTTTTCTATTGTCTCCTTTTGTGCTATAACTTGATTCCAATTGGTATCTGGTGATCCTAATTGGTATCTAACCTCCTTCATTCTTCTGTCTGCAGATGGTTAACACTAAGTTCAACGACGTCAGTCCCGTAGTTCATGTCAACGAGCCAGCGGAGGAATCCACATTGAGAGGTTGCGGTCGAGGTAGGGGTTGAGGAAGAGCAAGGGGTAGAGGCCGAGGCTACCCACTAGGGATGGAGCACCAATTTAAAATGCTCCCAGAGACAAGGCTGCTCCCTCACATCATGAAGAGGTAGAAGAGAGTGTGGATATTGAGGACGAGGAGGATGTTGGACAGGAAGAGGATGCACCGGCTAAGAATACCAACGTTCCTCCCTTAGACCCAATGCTAGCTCAACAGATCATGTCTTTTATGAAAGGATTGGTTGTTCCTGAAATCCTTCCAACAGTGCAAGCTACTAAACCCCCAACCAACCACCCCATTACTGTTACTAGTCCCAGAGGTGATGCAACATTAGGTACTCATGCCTTCTTCCATTTTTTTGTTGGGTCCCGTAATGACTGGTAATGAGCATGAGATGTTGACTAAGTTCTTGAAATTGAAACCGCCTGTGTTCCATGGTTTTGAGAGTGAGGACGCTTATGAGTTCATCCTGGATTGTTATGAGAGGCTTCATAAGTTGGGTATTGTCCATCAACATGGAGAAGAGTTTGTGACTTTCCAACTTCAGGGCGAGGCTACGTAGTGGTGGAGAGCATATGTGGAATGCAGATCGTTAACTTTACCCCAACTCACTTGGACCCAGTTTAATGCTCTATTTTCGGAAAAGTATGTGACCCGGATCTTTAGAGATCGTAAGAAGGATGAGTTCATGGCTTTGGAGCAACGTGGTATGTCTGTGGCTGCTTATGAGGCTAAGTTCCATGCTTTGTCTAGATATGCTACGCAATTGGTGACTACTGAGGAAGAGAGGATCTGTCTATTTGTTAAATAACTGAACCCTGAGTTATAGGTATTGTCTGTGCACATGACTTATGCAGGGAAAAGTTTTAATGAGGTAAAAGATTTTGTCAAGAAAGTGGAAGGAGTAAAGCACGATGGGCATGCTAAGAAAGCGAAGAGCACATGTAACTTTCAAGGTTCCTACTCCAGAGGTTCAGGAAGGCCGACACTTGCAGCCCGACCAATTCAGTCCGCTATGCCTGCTTTTACAGGTAATTACTCAGGAACTCCACCTTAGAATTTGATTCAGGATAGACATGGAGATACACCTTCGGGGGTAGCAGGCCATCTTTCGACCGCACTTGTTATAATTATGGAGAACATAGGCATATGAGGAGATATTGTCCCTATCCGTGCATGTTGGACCCCGCGCAACATCAGACTAGAGTAGTGGTACCCGTTGGAAATGGTAATAATAGTCAAGGGCGTCCATAATGTGGGCAAGAAGGAAATCAGCGAGGCCATGGAGGTCGGGGAAATTGTAATGCAGGCAGAGGTACGACGCAACCAGGCAGGGAAGTTGCCCATCAAGATAACATGGCTCAATGTTATGCCTTTCTGAGAAAGAGCGAGACAGAGTCTTTTGACACAGTGATCACATGTACTATTATTATTTGTGACCGGATGTCTAATATTTTGTTTAATCTAGGTTCTACTTATTCTTATCTGTCCGTTTAGTTTGCCTTAGGATTTGATATGATTTGTGGTGTACTTGATACCCCATTTATGTTTCAGCCCTAGTTGGAGAGTCTGTTATAGTCACCCATGTCTATCGTGCTTGTCCTATTTTTTTTATGGGTTTTCAAACTTGGGCTGATTTGGTTATTTTGGATATGACTGGTTTTGATATAATCTTAGGCATGACTTGGTTGTCCCCCTATTATGTTGTGTTAAATTGTAACACTAAGTCTGTGACTCTAGAGATTCCGGGTAGGAAAAAATTAGAGTGGGAAGGGGTAAACAAGCCTAAGCCAGCTAAGGTCATATCCTTCATTTGTGCTAGGAAACTGGTGGGGCAGGGTTGTTTGGCTTATTTGGCTCATAATCAGAATGTTGAGGTTGAGGCTCCCTCTATTGAGTCTATTCCTGTGGTGTCAGAATTTAGAGAAGTGTTTCCTACTGATTTGCCTGGTATTCCTCCGGATAGAGATATAGATTTTTATATTGACTTGGAACCTGGTACTCGCCCCATTTCCATCCCTACGTATCGCCTGGCTCCGATAAAATTAAGAGAGCTTAAGGCTCAAATCCAAGAACTTCTTGATAAAGGTTTCATTCATCCTAGTGCTTCACCGTGGGGTGCTCCTATTTTGTTTGTTAAGAAAAAAGATGGTAGTATGAGTATATGCATAGACTATCGACAATTGAAAAGGGTTACCATTCGAAATAAGTATCCATTGCCTCGGATAGATGATCTGTTTGACAAGTTGCATGGTGCATCCATTTTCTCTAAGATTGATCTAAGGTCTGGCTATCATCAGTTAAAGATTAGGCTTGAGGATAAACCAAAAACGACATTTAGGACCCGCTATGGGGACTGTGAGTTTTTAGTTATGTCGTTTGGGTTGACAAATGCGCCTGCAACTTTTATGAGTTTGATGAATGGTGTATTCAAATCATTTCTTGATTCGTTTGTGATAGTGTTTATTGATGATATTTTGGTTTATTTGAAAAGTGAGGAAGAGCATGCCGACCATCTTTGAATTATTCTGGGTGTTCTTGGGAAACAAAAGTTGTATGTGAAATTTTCTAAGTGTGAATTTTGGTTGACTTCAGTTGACTTTTTGGGGAATGTAGTTTCAAAGGAAGGGGTAATGGTAGATCCCCAAAAGATTGAAGCAGTCATGAATTGGGTCCGGCCAAGTTCTATGACTGAAATTAGAAGTTTTGTGGAGGTTTGCCAGCTATTATCGTCGATTTGTGAAGACCTTTGCTTCCATTGCCACACATCCGACAAGGTTGACCAAAATGGAGGTACCTTTTGAATGGACTGAAAAATATGAGGAGAGCTTTTAAAGGCTCAAGACTCTCTTGACCACAACACTAATTCTAGCACTACCAGTTGAAGGTAAATATTTTATTATTTTTTGTGACGCTTCACATTTGGGCTTGGGTGCTATGTTGATGCAGGATAAGAACGCCATAGCTTATGCATCATGGCAGTTGAAGGTGCATGAGAGAAATTACCCAACACATGATTTCGAGTTGGTAGCGGTAGTGTTTGCTCTTAAGATTTGGCGGCATTACCTCTATGGTGTCAAGTGTGAGGTGTTTACTGATCATCGCAGTCTACAACATGTATTCACTCAAAAGGATCTGAATTTGAGACAACGAAGGTAGATGGAGTTACTCAAGGATTATGATGTGACCATCTAGTATCATCCAGGTAAATCTAATGTAGTGGCGGACGCACTAAGTCCAAAAGCGGTGAGTATGGGTACTCTAGCTTGGTTGAGTTTATCCAAGTGACCTTTGGCTAAGGAAATTCAAACCTTGGAGTATAAGTTCCTGCAGTTGGGCATCTCAGAAAGAGGTGGGGGGTTAGCTAGCATTGAGGTTAGGGCCACCTTCATTGATGAGATCAAGGCCAAACAGTTTGAGGATGAGAATTTGAATGATCTTAGAAAGAAGATAGTGATTGGTAAGGCACAATATATGTTTCTTGATGCGGGGTGTGTGTTCAGTTTTAAGGGAAGGATTTGTGTTCCTAGGGTGGGCGACTTGATTCAGAATTTATTGACAGAATCTCATAAGTCGTGGTATTCCATTTATCTAGGTATGACCAAGATGTACCGAGATTTGAAACGACTTTATTGGTGGCCTGGCATGAAGAAAGATATAGCGAAGTTTGTGGTTAAGTGTCAAAATAGCCAATAGGTAATATATGAGCATCAAAGGCTTGTAGGTTTGTTTCAGAGAATGTCAATTCCGGAACGGAAGTGGGACATGATAATTATGGATTTTGTGGTTGGTCTCCCCAAGACCTTGAGGAAATTTGATTCTATTTGGGTAGTGGTTGACAGATTGACTAAGTCATCCCATTTTATTTTGGCCAGGACAGATTATAATGCGCAAAAATTAGCTAAGGTGTATGTAAAAGAGATAGTAAGGCTGCACGGGGTGCCCCTTTCTATCATATCAGACCATGGTACGCAGTTCACATCCAAGTTTTGGGGAAAATTGCATGAGTAGTTGGGTACTCAACTCACCTTTAGCACAACTTTCCATCCATAGACGGACGAGCAGTTTGAGAGGACAATTCAAGTGTTAGAGGACATGTTGAGAATATGTGTAATCGACTTTGGAGGACATTGGGATAAGTTTTTATCGTTGTGTGAGTTCTCTTATAATAAAAGTTACCACTCTAGCATTGATATGACACCATTTGAAGCACTATACGGGAGAGGATGTAGATCACCCATAGGATGGTTTGAGGCTGGAGATGTGAAACCGTTGGGGGTTAACTTGGTGAGGGATGCTCAAGATAAGGTAAGAAGCATCCAAGCTAAGCTCTTAGCAGCCCAAAGTCGACAGAAAAAGTAAGAGACATGGTATTTCAGACTGGTGAAAATGTTCTTCTTAAGGTATCACCCATCAAAGGCATGATGAGATTCGGCAAAAAGGGCAAGCTTAGTCCTTGATACATTGGACCATTTTAAGTTCTTGATCGTGTAGGGCCAGTGGCGTATATGTTGGACTTACCTCCTAACTTATCGAGAGTTCATCCTGTATTTCATGTGTCCATGTTGAAGAGATATCCTGGTGATGGGGATTACATCATAAAATGGAACTCAATTGTATTAGACAAGGACCTTCGGTATGAGGAATAAATGATTGCAATTTTTGATCGTGATGTCCAGAAGCTGAGGACCAAGGAGATTAAGTCCTTGAAAGTTCAATGGAAACATCGTCCAGTGGAGGAAGTTACTTGGGAAACTGAGAGAGACATGCGAGACAAGTATCCCAGTTGTTCAACAATTCAGGTACTACTCTACCCTTACTTTAAGCCAGTCTTTCGTAGTTGATCAATCGGCGTTGCATGATGGGTAAATTAGTATCTATTGTAACGACCTGATTTCGCCGTTAGGGAAAATCCAATGGGGAAAGAATTGGGGTCGGATATTTTTTGGTAGTAACTTGAAATTTCCTAACCTAGTTCAGTTTTGGACAAAATTGGAGTTAGTGAGGTCTAGGGAAATTTGGTAACGAATGAGATATCTAATTATTAATTTGATCACATGAGTAGATAGCTTAGTCGTTAAGGAACCCGTACGACTTTATGGAATCGAATTAGGGCGAGTAGAACTCTCGAAACTGATGTTAGCGTGAACGAGTAGTTTCTGATTGTCATGGGATGAAGCTGTGTTATGAAATAGGGGTTAGGGACTCTAATTTTGACCTTTTATCTATGCGCAAGCCGCTTGGGCAGGAATTATCCCGCCAGGGCGGGATGGGGTCCACCGTAGCGGGCCAGTCGCGACCTAAGTAAAAAATAAACCCTAAAAATGTTTTATTCTACAATTTTCGTTCTTGAGAGCTAAGGGACGAACGAGGGCAAGTTCTTGACAGTTTCCACTTCTTCTAGCACTAAAGGTAAGGATTTTACTCCCCTAATCCATAGAACTTAGATTCTTGCATAATTATTGTTGGGGGAAAGGTTTTGATTTGAAGTTAATGGTGGAAAAAGCCCTAAGATGGGTATTGGGATCTTGGGTTTGGCCTAGGGTTGAGGATTTCGATTATAATCCAGGTAATTAGGCATCGTTTATTTATCCTTCCATTAATTTGTTGTTTGTAGACCTAGAACAAGCGGAAATAATTTGGAAAGGGAAAAATCAAGGTTCTTAGGGGGAATCAAGCTTGGTTTCAAGGTAGGTGATGGTTTGATTTCTTGTTTGCGTGATATATGTTGGTGATTACTTCATTGTGATGTATGTATGTACGGGAATAAAGCATTGTGATCAATCCTAATGAAATGAGAACGAATGATTAAATGTATGCCATGATTCAACACATGATTGCACGATTTTGAGAATGTACATATGAGTGTAATTGTGATTGTGGTTGTGTTGAGTGGATCGGGTATCACGTTCCGACACACTAACTTGGATTGTGTGCCACGTTCCTGCGCATATATTGGATCGGGTGTCACATCCGGCTCACTCATTGGAATAGTAAGTTGTTCATGATTGATAATCGGTATATGTATTTACATTTTGTGCATGTCATGTTTATCTCTTTGTGATTATTGATATATGTTGTGCTTACTGGAATAACTGCGTAATCCTACCAGTACACTGTGGTTGTGTATTGATTCTGCACTTGCTCCTTCTTTGTTAAGTCCAGAGCATCTTCAGATGGCTACTGACATACCTTATCTAGGAGAGTAGTGATCGCGAGCGGATTTGAAGGGTGAGCCAGTTCTTTTAGGCTGCCATGGAGTTCTCTTTCTTGTTTAGTCCATCCCTTCGGACTTAGACTATTTAGTTAATTCATATGTTAGATTGGGTTGTACCCATTTTCCTTAGATTTGTTGAACTGTAGATGTTTTGGTACATTGACTTTCAGGTTCTAGGGGTATTTTCCACAATGTTTTAGTATCGAATTGTTAGACTTGCGGAGTTTATGGAACTCCACTTTATTTTCTGCATTTAAACCTGATTCCATATCTTTAAATGTGTAGCTTTTGGGTTAGCTGATTAGTATTAATGGTTCTCCCATCGGAGGGTTAGTGTGGGTGCCTATCACGATGGTCTGTGTCGTGACAAAGTTGGTATGAGAGCCCTAGGTTCGTTGATCTCGGTGTACCAAAACGAGTCTAGTAGAGTCTTGCGGAACAATACGGAGACGTCTGTACTTTTCTTCTAGAGGCTATAGGACTTTAGGAAATATCTCTATTTTCTCTTGTCTTCTTTCGTGCTATAACTTGATTCCAATTGGTATCTGGTGATTCAAATTGGTATCTAACCTCCTTCATTCTTTTGTCCGCAGATGGTTAACACTAGGTTCAATGACGTCAGGCTCGTAGCTCCCGTCAACGAGGTTATAATAACATATGAAATTAATCTAATTGAATCGAGAAGAACAATTCAATAAATAAAAATGGAACAATAACCACTAAAGAAAGCAAACATAAGTCATCAGAAAAATAAAATAAAATAAAAAAAATGAACCACCAACAGTGACAAGGTTATTGGAGATAAAATCAACAAGCGAAACAAATAGAAAAGAAAGAAAAAAGAATATTAGAGCAACCATGTAAAATATAAACTAAAAGATGAAAAAATAAATATTAAAGTCAGAATATAGCCTTTTATTATTGAGTAGTTGGCAATTTCAAAGTTTGTTTCATTCCTCCATTCACTTAACTAATTTATGCAATTAATGTGATAGTTACTCCATCTGTCACTAATTACTTGTCTATATTTCCTTTTATAGTTGTCCCTAATTACTTGTCCATTTTGACAAATCAACAAAGAACAATTTTTTTTACCTATTATACCCTCAATTAATTACTTTGAAAAAGGTAGAACTTCTTGAAAATATTAAGTTTTTAATTCATCCACTTCATAATTAATAGGGGTAAAATGGTAAACTAACTATGTCAATTATTGATTTCTTAATTGGTGTGTCAATTCAAAAGTGGACAAGTAATTAGGGACAGAGTCAGTATTTTTTATTACTCCCTCTGTCATTTTTTATTTGTCCCTTTTAACTGATTATTTTTGACAAATAAAAAAAAGACTATTATTTAACTATTATACCCTCAATTTATTTAGAGAGTTAATATTTTTTTTAAAAAGTAGAACCTCTTTTAATGAGTAAAGTACTTTGAAATTCTATCAATTTATAGGGGTAAAATGGTAAACTCACTATGTCAATTATTATTTTCTTAATAGGTGTGTCAAGTAAAAAATGGACAAATAAATAGGACAACGGGAGTATCAAATAAGGAAAAAAAGTCAAATATGTCATCAAACTTTGATAAAAGGGTTATCTATACCATCTGTTAAAAGTTTGGCTCATCTATGCCATTTTCTGTTTGAGAAAAGGATCATACATGTCATAATTTGTTAACTGAAAACAGTTTCGATTTTGCAAAACCATTTCTACATGTGGTCAATTATCATTCGGTCACGTCATTAAAATAAATAATTTTTAAAAGGAAAAGGAATCAAATATTCCATCAAACTTTGAGAAAAAACTCATTCTATGTTATCCGTTAAGAGTTTGACTCATCTATGCCATTTCAGTTAACAAACAATGACATGGATGAGCCTTTTCTCTAACAGAAATGACATAAATGAATCAAACTTTTAATAGATGACATAAATGAATCTTTTCTCAAAATTTGATGACATATTCGAACCTTTTTTCTACCAACTATATATTAACACCATACAAGAGTAATCTCTAAACTTTTGACAAAAAGGTTCATTTCTAGCTTTTATTTGTCACCAAAGTAACAAATTATACATGATATCAAATGATTACACAAGTTATGCCAACTGATTAGTCTGAGAAATGAAGCAAAATTAGTGAATTAACCAAACTTTGTTTTTGTCTTACTTTTATTTTTAGACCGTTTCAAAAAGAATATTTTTAATTATTTTTTGATAATTTTTTAATTTTAATTTTAATTTTTTACGTATCATGTCTAAAGCCATAAAATTAAAGAACACTTTTTACTTTCTTAAACTCCGTATTAAGTCAAACAGAACAAACAGATTAAAATAGAGAGGGAGAAAATCATATTTGTGTAACTTACAAAAATGACTATAGTTTTAGGGTTATTAGATTGGAATAGCTATAAGTATGATATTTAAAAAAAATAGCTACACTTTGTATCAAAATGGTTATATTCCATGCATATGTCATTTTTTAAAATACAAAAATACATCCACATTAAATTCCCCATTAAATAGGGCAAATATGTTAATGTAACTGTCATTCCTTTATTTTAGCCCTTAAATCCCTTAATTTGACACTTTAAATCAGTGATAATCACATTATGACCACTACCCTATAGGTTTCTCATCAATTTAAAAATAAAAATAATCTTTAATCTTTCTTCTTCAGTTTTCTCCTAACAAAATTCAATTCCATGGCAACTATCACAGTGTTGATCCGGCATTCCAGAAAATGGAGCGAAGAGAATTGTTATGTAGAATATAGTACTGACGGGATAGTGTTGAAGGAATATAAGGAAATTTTTCAAAATGTTAACATTTTAGCATTTACTAGGACCTCTTAGCCACATTTTTAATATTTATTAAAAATGTCAATATTTTCTTTTGTTATAGGGATGATATGTATTTTTTTCATTTGTTTAATTTTAAATAATGCAATTAGTTAATAACAAAAAGGAGAAAATCATGAGAGAGAATACTTTAAAAACTTTTAAACTGAGATTTAAACAGAGAGATATTGAGATACATTTGTGAGGACAGAAATTCAAAACTTTTGATGGCATACCATTAGAATGAATGCAAATAAAAAAGAAATACAAACAAAAATTATGTTTTTTCCAGTTAATCAGCTAGAAAGATACTATGATGAACTACTAACTTTGTATCCACTGCCCAGGTTGAATACAATTTGATGACAAAAATACGAAACTAGTAGGCATACAGTTAGAATAAATACAATATAAGAAACAATATAACAAAAATATATGTTGTATTCCACATAATCCCCATATAAAATTATTATGTACTACAAAAGTTGTATCTAAACAAAAATTATGTTGTATTCCACAAAATCAGCTGCAATGATACTATTGTGAACTACTAACTCTGTATCCACTTCTGAGGATGAATACAATTTGATGACATAAATACAAAACTAACAGGCATAAAAATATAAGTAATACATAAATATGTTGTATTCCACAAATTCCCAGCAAAATGATATTATGATCTACAAAAGTTGTATCCAATCCATAGTATGAAAATAAAATGAAGATAAGATTACAAAACTTGATGGCATACAGTTAGAATGAATACACAATTTATGTATAAAAATCAATGAAAGCTGATGAATACACTGTAGTTTAGTTATGAGTTGTATCCAAGCATAAGTAATTTTTTTACAAGGGAATACATATTATGTTCCCATATTATTTAAATTTGAAAGGGAACAAGGGAATACATATGCACATAAAGAAATTTTATCTTCATGAAGTTGTTCATCCACCATTTGATCTTTATCAGCCTTTTTGACATCACTACTGATAGACGAAGAGCCTGTCGTTTCCTTTTTGTTTTCATTGTTTGTGTCCTTGCTCTTGATGATGTTTATATTCTGTAATTGAGGAAGGTTTTGCATGCGAATAGGGTCATGTAGATTCTTAGATCTACTTTCTTCCGCTATTCTAGTCGTCGATCCTACATTGTTGACTTGTCCTTGAGTGATACAAAGATCAAAAGACAGAAAATCGCTAAAAAATCTATCATTACATGGAATACCTCTTGCATTCCTCTTTGAATCCACCATTACAGAAGAATTTTGAATTTTTCCTTATCAAAAACCCTAATAAAAAATAGAGGTACTATGCAATTATATAAACAAATATATTGAAAGGTTTAAACAGATGCAAATCAGTAAAATACATTAAAATCGAAAAAGACAAATACCTAAATCAATGGGATTTTTGTGAATATCTTTTAGGAGATTTTCTTTACAAATTTCTGAAGATAATTGAAAAAACGTGTAACGACCTATTCCTGTCGTTATGGAAAAGCCAATGGGGAAAGAATTTGGGCCAAAAAACTTTTGAGTAGTGACTTAGAAATTTCTAGCCTAGGCGAGACTTGGATGAAATTTGAGTCAGGTAAGGTATAGGGAAATCTTGTAATGAATGGGGGATTTAATTATGAATTTGGTCATATGAGTGGATAGACAAGACGTTAAGGAGCATGTACGGTTCTACAAAATTAAATTCGAGCGAGTATAACTCTCAAAACTGATCTTAGCGTGAAGGGGTAGTTTTAGAACGTCAAGGTTTGAAGGCGTGTTGTGAAATGGGAGCGTGGAACTCAAATTCCGAGCTTCTGTCTTCGTGCAAGCCACCAGAGCGGGGTTAGTTCCGCCAAGGTGGGGCCGCTATGGTGGGACAGGGTCTGTCGTGGCAAGCCAATCGCGAGTTAAGTCGGGGAAAACCCCAAAATTGTTATTTTCTACAAAACATCGTTCTTGAGAGCTAAAGGATGACCCAGAGCAGCTTCTTGACCGTTTTCCATGATTTCTAGCACTAAGGGTAAGATTTTTTCTCCCCTAATTCATATTTTGATTCTTAGATCTTAGAATCTTGTGTAATTATCATTGCAGGAGGGTTTTGGCATGAAGTTAATGGTTGAAAAAGCCCTAATTGAGTATTGGGATCTTGAGTTTGGCCTAGCATTAATAGTTTGATTATTATCCAGGTAAATTAGGCCTTGTTTAATGATCCTTGCATTATTTAACTGTTTTAGACCAAAAACAAGCGGAAAGAATACGGAAAGAGAAGGTTCAATTGTCTTAGGAGGATTCAAGCTTGGTTTCAAGGTAGGTGATGGTTTGATTTCCTATTTGTGTAATATATTCCAGTTAATTGCTTCATTGTATGCATGCGTGTATGTGAATAAGGGAATGCGAATCAAATCTAACGCAAATAAGTATATATGAACAATTCCATGCCATGAAACCAATTACTTGATTATATGACTATGAACGTTGTTCATTATAGGCGTTATTGTGATTGTGCTGACTGGATCATGTGTCACATTCCGACACATATATTGGATCGGGTGTCACATTTTGATACATATATTGGATTGGGTGTCACGTTCTAACACATATATTTGATCGGGTTTCACGTTCTGACACATATATTGGATCGGGTGTCACGTTTTGACACATGTATATTGGATCAGGTTTTACGTTCCGACACACTAACATTTTGTGTGTGGGTTCCATGAGAGGACCACTGTGATTATTACATTCTTTTCTACTTGTCGTTGATATTGGGAACTGTATTTTACTCCTAAAATGATAATTGATCTTTGTATTATGTATATGTTTGTTTACCGTGTTGTAATTTCTTGCCTATGTTTCGCTTACTGGGGTGGTCGCGTGATCCTACTAGTACTCTGTGATTGTGTACTGATACTGCACTTGCTCATTCTTTGTTGAGTACAGGGAATCTTCAGGCGGCTATTGATAGATCTTAACTAGGGGATCATTGATCGAAGACCGGATTCAAGGGTGAGTCAGTTCTTCCAGGCTGCCATGGATCCTTCCTTTTTTAATCCACTCTTTTCGGACTCAGACTGTTTAGTTAGACTTGCTTATGTTAGTTTAGGGGTTGCACCCCTTTTCCTTAGATTGGTTGGTTTACAGAGTTTTGGTACAATGACTTTCAGGTTCTAGGGGTTGAATTTTCGCAATAGTTATGTTAGTTGATTTGTTAAACTTTCAGAGTTTATGGGAATTCCATATTTCATTAGTCATTTAAACTTGTTTCAGTATCTTTAAATGTTGTAGTTTTTGTTAAGTTGCTTAGTTGGGTTGTCGTAATGGTTCTACCACCGGAGGGTTAGTGTGGGTGCCAATCACGATGGTTTGGGTCGTGACAAAGTTTGTATTAGAGCCTTAGGTTTGTTGATCTTATTGTACCAAAACGAGTCTAGTAGTGTCTTGCGGAACAGTATGGAGACGTCTGTACTTTTATTTGAGAGGCTATAAGACTTTAGGAAAACTCATTTCTTTCTCTCTTCGTGCTATTACTTGAATTTAACTGGTATCTAGGTGATACAAATTGATATTTTTCCTCCGTCACTCTATGATCAGAACTAGAGCAACAGAAGTGGTAACACCAACACTAGCAAGAGAGGATGCGTCCTTTCAAATAAACATGTTTCCTCAATTCAATGTGGGCATGTAATAACTAGTGACAAACATGAGGTGTTTATTATGTTCTTAAGGTTGAAACCTTCATTCTTCATGGGTACTAAATCTGAAGATTCTTATGATTTTCTTGTTGATTGCCATGATTTGATTCATAATATGGATACAGTAGATTGATTTGGTGTTGAATTTATGATATACCAGTTCAAGGGATATACCAAAATATGGTGGTTGTCTCATATTGAGTGCCGACTATGTAAATGCACTACTCGTGACTTGGGAAACATGTTGTACCTTTCTTTATGGAGAAGTATATACCCTGAACTTAGATGGATAAGAGGATAGATGAGTTCCTGAACATAGAACAACATATATAATATACTTGTTGCAACCTTTAAGGCAATTTTTTTGTGTTTTATACAAATATGGTACTCCACTTTGCTTCGGTCTAAAAGAGCAAATTCATCGCTTTGTGAAGCGATTAAGGTCGGATTTGCAGATTCAAGCTTATAGGTGTCTGCTTCAGCAAAATATTTTCAGGAAGTGGTTGATTTTGTGACGGAGGTAGAAGGGGGTGAAGTCGGAAGACTTTGCCAAAGTGACAACATTCAAGAAGTTTTGTAAGAGACGACTAGATAATGAACACCATTACTTTGGAAACTGGATTTAGTATTGTTGTCATAACATGTACGGGTTTCTTAGTAATTGATGAAATTATGTTGCGACAATTGAGGTTAGCATCTCTACTGCGATTTACTAGAGTGAGTGTATATCAAAGAGGGTCATGTTATGACTACTACAATAGCAACGATTCTTACTTGGTTAAGTTATTAAGTGTGTTACAATTGTGGAGAACCTGGACATATGAGGAGAAAATCAACGAGGCCATGGAGGTCAGGGAAATGGTAATGCAGGTAGGGGAGCAGTGCCGCCATGAAAAGAGGTTGCCCGTCAAGATGATATGGCTTAGTTTATGCCTTTTCGGGCAAGATTAAGGATGAGGTGTCTGATGTAGTGATCACAGGTGCTATTCTTATTTGTGACCGAATAGCTACTGTTTTGTTTGATCCGAGTTCTACTTATTCATATATGTCAGTTCAGTTTGCCTTGGGATTTAATGCGGTTTGTGATATGCTTGATGCCCCCATCCATGTTTCTACCCCAGTTGGAGAGTCAGTCATAGTCACCCAGGTATATCGTGCTTGTCTTGTTCTGTTTATGGGTTTTCAGACTTAGGCTGATTTGGTTATTTTGGATATGACTGACTTCGATATAATCTTAGACATGACTTCGTTGTCCCCTTATTATGATGTGCTTAATTGTAATGCCAAGTCTGTGACTCTAGAGATCTCGGGTAGGGAAAAATTAGAGTGGGAAGGGGTGTACAAGCCTAAGCCAACTAAGGTCATATCTTTCAGGTGGGCTAGGAAACTGGTGGGGCAGGGGTGTTTGGCGTATTTGGCTCATATTCGGGAGGTTAATGTTGAGCCTCCCTCTATTAAGTCTATTCGTATAGTGTCTGAATTCAAGGAAGTGTTTCCTACCAATTTGCCTGGTATGCCTCCGGATAGAGATATAGATTATGCATTGACTTGGAACCTGTCACTCGCCTCATATCCATTCCTCCTTATCGCATGGCTCCGACAGAATTGAGAGAGCTTAAAGCTTAAATCTAGGAGCTTTTTGATAAAGGTTTCATCCGTCCTATTGCTTCCCTGTGGGGTGCTCTTGTCTTATTTGTTAAGAATAATGATGGTAGTATGAGGACTGGTGATTTTATCTTAATACATAAATGAGTGGATTAATACCAGAATGACAAGCTTATGGATAAAAAAAGTCCCATTGAGTATACTTGGGTGAAGGAAATTGAAGATTTTAGTAAGAAAGTGTGTATAAAATTGGGCTAGTCCTTTGAATTTGATGAGTATACCTGAGTTTGAGGTATCATGTCGATGAAAAGGTTGACTTCGTAGTGATAGTCAATGCTAACTGAGCATAATGGTAATAAGAGTTTGTGATGGATTGTGATGAGATGGAACTATATAATAAGATTGTTGGTTAAGCGAATTTTGTATCGAAATTACGACTTGCGAGTATCTAAGGTTTTGGTTTTCTAATATTTGGTAAGTAACGTGGTTGTATGGAAGGTTTTAAGAGATGGTGGGATACCACTCGAATAGAATTTAAAAGAGCTAGAGTCATAATGATGAAAAAAATAGTGGGATGTAGTGCATCCTTTAGAGAGAGGCGAGAGAAAGAATATTTTATTTGATTGCCAAGGCTAAAGAGGTATCTTTAGAGGGGTAGTGTAGCGACCCTTTCGGAGGGATACTACCACTTAAACACCAAATCTAATTTAATACTTGTGACATTTAGAAGAGATTAACGAAGGGCATATTGATTTTAATCTAGTAGAGGAATTAGGTTCATAAAAAAAAAAATAGTTAAAGAAGTGAAGCCTGCCCATTTACACATTAATTTGATGCCAATCTGAAACTACGTAGAATTTTATCTTATGGAAAATGAACCCTTCCAAAATAATCTAAGAAAATAACTTACTAGGTTTTCCTGCATATTTCATCCTCACGCTTGAAGTAATATAAAAGAATATTACCAACTTTCGAATACCAAAATTTGTCGGTTCATGCTTCACACAAACATTCAAAACAAATACTCCTTCTGTCCCAATTTATGTGACTTACTTTCATTTTTAGTCAGTCCCAAAAAGAATGACACATTTCTATATTATGTAACAATTCAACTATAAAATGTCTATTTTACCCTTAATGAAATAATTTACAGCCACACAAATTTCTATCATTCATTTTGGACCACAAGTTTTAAAAGTCTTCCTTTCTTTCTTAAACTCCGTGCCGAGTCAAACTACCTCACATAAAATGGGATGGAGGGAGTAGTAAATTTAGTATATTACAAGACTTGGGTTTACACCCCCCAAAAAGAACAAACATATAGCCATACTTATATTACAACCCTTGGTGACATGATCAAATTAACCCTCAAAATTTCATGTAAATATACAACATATAGATCATGTACAAGTCCCAAGGTTTATACAAAATATAGATGCCTATAGGCAAATGTGATCTTCCTTAAGGCTCTCAAAATCTTCATCTCCAATGGCCAGCTTCATGCATCCTCTCGAACATTCCCTACGATAGAAACAACTATCGCTAAGCATATAGCTTAGTGGTGTAAAACCTATAGGTTCAGAGCCCTCAGATTCACCAAGCTACCTTTCTCAAGTCATGAGCAGCACAATTGAAACATAATAAATAAATCATGTAAATAATATATACATAGTATCAAGTTCGATATGTAAAGATCTGAATGTCAAGAATGCTCATAGTACCATTTTCCAAGAGGTTCAATAACAAGGGTCGCCCAATATATACATCATGTCATCACACCAAGCACAAGTAGGTATCAAGAGGTGCCGGCGCCC
This sequence comes from Solanum chiquidenum, assembly GCA_029582725.1. NCBI lineage: Eukaryota > Viridiplantae > Streptophyta > Magnoliopsida > Solanales > Solanaceae > Solanum > Solanum chiquidenum. Next base: position 2,841 of record JAJOOS010001511.1, on the reverse strand, counting down.
TGTATCAAGAAGGGCCAAGCCCAATAATCAAGAGAACCAAGAACCATATTAAAAATGGCTCTCTAGTTCATACTTAAAATGGACAACTTCCATTTTTAAGACGGACTAAAAATACAGAGTCAAGATGCAAATGATCCGAATCAAGTGGCATGCCAATAGTGACAAAGTCACAGCCACAAGAAGGACAAGGTCCCAACAAGAGTGCCGAGTGATCAAACAATCCGTACAAGTGGGCGAGTTACACAAGCGTCTTTAATGTCTTAAAGGATACCAACATGGTAATGCAAAGTGACAAGAGGTAACCAAGGTACCATGATCAACTTTTAGATATTCCAGCAGGTAAAAAGAGTGCAAGTACAAGTTTATGCACAAACCTCAGTGCTTTAGCATAGAAATAGTCCAACACAACTTCAAGAGTTCAAACCGTAGATCAACCAACGTATCGAGGTCCTCAACTTGTTCACGAGTATAAACAACCTTAAAAATAAAATTGAATAACTTCTTTAATTACTAGAAGCTCAATAATGTTGACGTAAAACATGATTATCATCACAAGTAAGCTTAGCCTATACAAATACGACTATGCTCCCAAAATAGTAATTCTGGCCAGCCAAGTACCTCATGTTGCAAATTAGATTTGAAAAGGAAAACGGAAAAAATAGACTTTATAACCTTCATGAAAGATGTAGGTACATATCTTAAGGTTGCAAAAAAACAAAAATCACAGTAAAATATATTTTGTACAAAAAGATATAATCAAAACATTAACAGTTGACCATACAGGATTTCAAATTCCGAAATCTGGACAGAACTTGTCCTACGTTGCGTCCCATATTTCGAATCCATAACAGCTAAATTAGAGTTTTATAAACATAAGAGTTGTAGAAATACGAATTAACTTTCCAAATAATATTTATTCACTGTAAACGAAGTTCTATAAAACAAGTTATGCTTAAAATACTAAACACTACCCAACTCAAAAACAGATTTCACCACTTACCAAAGAGAAGGGTGTGTCTCGAATTCCAGCCAAAAGGACAAAGTTTTTCTCTTGTGATTTTGAAGAACAATCTGTTTAGATATGTTTCTAAGGTTCAAAGACTTGAAGGAAACGAATTTACTAAAGGAGGTGTGAAAATATATAGTCACAAAAGTGATGTTTATCACTTGTACAACTGTCCTTCAAAGGTGCTGCCCAAATAAAAGTGTGCTGCCCAAAATGCATACATATACACCTATATGTATATACTACACCACCCTTTCAATTTATATGTAATTGTAATTAGAAAATTACGTAAATATCCCAATACAATACCTTAAATTACGATCACAATTATGTTAAGTAAGGTTGCAAATATCACAAAATTTCAAGTTCCCAAAATGAGAATAAAACATATTCTAGTAATTAAGCAATGGTGTATCGACATGCGACTCTCGGTTAGTATTTAGGGGTGTTACAGGTAGAGAATTGGGTTTAGAGACGCGTTAATTCATTAATTTGTTGTGGCTATGGTAATAGTGTCATAGGTCCATCAGATGGGTTAAAAACTATTGGAAAAGACTTGAGAAAAGAGTGTACATACATCAGCTCTAGTGTGATGATATGTCCTTTGTTTTTGTTTTTGAGTTTAGTAATGAGTACGATTGAATTTTTAGCGAAGGATATTGTAAGATCGATGGAGATGCAATCAATGATAAACGAAGATTCATTAAGTTATAAAAATCTTCAAGGTACAAGCTAATGTTGATAGATAAGGGGATTGTGTTATACAATTGAATTTACAATTCAGAGTTTTCATTGTAAGTCTACATTCGTGGTGATATATTTTGTCAAGGTATGAATTGGCAAGGTGAGAAATGATCAATTGTATCAGGTATTGAGCAATTGAAAGGACTTACACCTGGGTTGAGTCGTAAAGTTTATTACTGTTGATTGTTAAGTACCCTAGAAGGGTTTTCATTTAAAAGTGTTAGTTTATAGTAAGGTAAATGGTCAGAGTGTTTATGATGGTTGTTAGTATTGAGAGTGTGGGCTTCAGTGGAATGATGTGAAGAGTATGTGGAGTCAACTAAATGGAAAGGGTTGGTATCGGCTCTTCGGAAGAAAACCTTTATTGCTATTCAATAATTATTCCGTAAATTCTTATGTGACCATCTATTTCATTTTCTACATGGTTGTGAGTATGATTCACTAGCTATGCTCACATGTGTTTTCACTCTGGTGGGTTGATCCTTAGTGGTGGATCTGGTGTACCGATCCTGCGATGTTCTCTTGGTAGAATGTGGGGATCATTGGGTCCAATTCTACTGTTCTTAAGGGTAAGCTATAATCACAATTACTAAATCTAGCATTTCTATAGTGTTGTTAGGGGGTTTGTATGCTTGGACATATCCCTCAATGAATATCTGATGTCTAAAGATCAAATTTTATAACTTAAGCTCATGGGAATTTATGTTGTGGGATGGAGATGGTTTTAAGAACTATGATTGTTTGGGTATTATGAGTGTGTGTTGGTTGGTTCAGGTCACTTCTAATTGTAGCGAGTATTGATTTGGAATTTTATCATGCTTATGTGAGAAAGGATTCGTCCTGATGATTGTGATAAGGTCCTTGATAACATGTTGCAGACGTGTGTATGATCAACTTTGGTGGTTATTGGGAATCGTTTTTGTTGTTAGTTAAGCTTACATACAACCATATTTATCACTCGAGTATTGAGATGAATTCATTGAGGCACTGTATGGGAGGATGTGTAGATATTTAATTGGTTGGTTTGAGGCTGGAGATGTGAAACCCTTAGGGGGTTGATGTGGTGAAAGATGCTCAAGATAAGGTGAGAA
>JAJOOS010001510.1:0-27784 GCA_029582725.1 Solanum chiquidenum | reverse complement strand
GGGCTTTGTCAATTGCACACAACTTGAGACAATTATACACTTCTTGGTCATCAAACTTCTCCTGCAGAGCTGCTTTCTCTCTTTCTGTAATGGTGGGGCAGTTGTTGATAGTTCGTGCTGGCCTCCAATCTTCCTCCTAATTGTTTAGCTTTCTGTAGAACTTAAATATCTCTTCTTGTAAGTTGAATTTTCTCACAGTTACTAGACCTGACTACTACTTCAGACCATAAGGCTGGAGGAGACTACTACTTCTCACTAGTTGGAAAGTTGAATTTTCTCACAGTTACTAGACCTGACATCTCTTTTCTTGTAAGTTTTGTAAGTCAGTTTATGACTTTCCTCAGTGATAGTCATTGAGATGCAGTTGTCTTTATTCTGCGATGTATAAAGTCAGGTCTAGGTAAAGGACTACTCTTCGAGGATCGAAGCCCTAAGTATATCATTGGATATAGAAACGTTGATTGGGCAAGATCACCCTGTGATAGACGTTCTACATCTGGATATTGTGTTTCAAAATGAGGTAATTTGGTGTCGTGGAAGAGTAAGAAACAAAGTGTGGTTGCTCGATTTAGTGTAGAAGCAGAATATCGAGCAATGGTTGTAGACTTGTAGCAACTTGTGTGGTAGTTTTGATCAAACAATTGCTGATAGAACTAAAATTTGGAGAAGTCGGTTAGATGAAACTTGTGTGAGATAATCAAGCGGCCGTTCATATTGCATCAAATCCAATGTTTCATGAGAGGATTCAACACATTGATTTTGATTGTCACTTTGTCAGAGAAAAGATAGGTATTGTTACAAAATTTGTCTAGTCTAGTGATCAATTTGCAGATATCTTCACCAAGTCCCTCACTGATTGTTGTATTAATTACATGTGTAACAAGCTAGGTAGATATGATTTGTATAAGGGGGAGTGTTAGAATAGGAATAAGCACAACAATAGTAAATACAATCCTACTTCGAATAGAGAAAGGAATAGTATATATAGAATCCTACTTGGTAAAAGATTGTATTATAGTGTATAATTAGGGTTTGTGTAATAATGTAGATACACAATCAATAATGTTTTTCTCCAATATTTCTCACAAGGACTAATTTGGACCGATTTGGATTCCCCATTACTAAATTATGATACTAGCCTTTATGCTTAAGTTATCTTAATTCTGATTAGATTATATCTTTAAGATAAAGTTGATTAAGCACCTATCAAACTAGAAATAGGAATAGGATCTTAAATCGTATGTGGAAAAGGATTGTATTGTATGATACAATTCAATTATATTTTACTCCGTTATTTCTCACATGATATCTGTTAAGATGTCCCACATTGGTAGAGGGATGAGAATTTGGTTTCCTTTAAATGGACTTGGACAAACCTCTCCTCATGAGCTAGCTTTTGGGGTTGAGTTAGGCTCAGGCGCCATATCTTTACATGGTATCAATGCCAGACCCATCCCAATTTGTTGTTCACCAATGTTGGGCCCCCATTTAGAAGTGTTCACGCTCCAGTTGAAGTCTGGGCGTACGGGAGTGTTAAGATGTCCCACATCGGTAGAGGGATGGGAATTTGGTCTCCTTTATGGACTTGGAAAAATCTCCCCTCATGGGCTAGCTTTTGGAGTTGAGTTAGGCCTAGGTGTCATATCTTTATATTATCAAAGCTTTGGTGAGAAACATCCAGAAAAAGAAAATACAGTCATGTGTGTCAATTCCTTATGACAGTACAAGCTGTTTGTGACTCTTTCAATTTCCTTCAGTGCTGTGCGTAAACCAACAGGGTCTTGGTAGTGTTGGTGACCAAATCCCTGTAAGCTTTTCGGCAGTCGACTCTGCACATGCCGCCAGAAGCTAGTGTTCCGACGAGCAAGTAAAGTCACATGTGAGGTGATTTTCTTGCATTTTTCAAGTCTGTTATATTTTGCTTAGGTCGCCTATTGTTTCCGACCCCAACCCTAAATGTTTACTGGAAAATAGTTGACAGAAAAGTGTTTTATGGCTGCACAATACTATTTTTCCAGCGTTACAGCATTGTTCTGATCTGTTCCTACTTCGTTGAGGTGGCCCTACTCATCCAAGCACTTTCTATTAGTTTGCTGCCAAGTTTCAATTATTTTTCTTTTTCCGGAGAAGTTCCAGCAGCTTCTGACCTATCCAACAACTTTCTTGCATCTTCTGAACATATTTTTAAGAAAGCTTCTAGAATGAACTATTGTAGTGTCTTGGATACGTATCTTAAAAATATGTTTAAAAGTTCCAGATTCTTGTTAAATAGTTAGAAGATTAAGTTGTCATGATTTTCCTGGTAGATGTATCTAGAGCATCCCTACACAAGTATAAATAATGTGGTAGTCATTTGTAGTCGACCCAAAAAAAAAAAAATCCAATTCGAAGCAATTCATGCCAATTCAAAAAGTCTTCTTCCATAACAAAGTTCTACTATCTAAATTCTTCCTTCTCCTTTCATAACTTCCTCTTCTTTAGTGGAATCTTCCTACCATAATTAACGATCTTGGGCTAGCAGAAGGTCTTTCCAATTATATTTTCTTTTGTTATTCTCTACAATAGCATGACTTGGAGAACAAGTCTAAGGTTAGGTGCCTGCTCACCTAATCCCTTGATTTCTACCACCAAAGCTATTCCTAATCATCAATAATAGTTCCTTCCATATTCTAGCAAGGAAACATAATAAAAAATGTGAATTCAACACTATGGTTCCCAAACCCTTTGCCGCCCATGATTATTTACACAACTAACTTCAAATCCTAGGCCACAACTTCTATATTCAAGACTAAATTCAAGTTTACTCATGAAAATTTGTCTATTTCCTTCTTTGTCTTGCTAAAATCTTCTTGGTAGATTATTGAGTCCTAATTTCATCTTCTCAAGTAGCTGTATACTATGTGGCTTGGTTTCCAAAAACGTGAGACAATATGAAAATGCAGTTTTTGCACCTAAATGAGAACACCATTAGAAGTATGCAAAACCCTTTTTGCCGTGGTACACGTTGCAGAAGAACCTACCTGCACTTCGCTCACTGACAGCTTTTTTCTGCATCTTCTACCGCATGGGAAAATACCCCCTTCCACTGCTTTATCTTTATGAACTTTCTGCCTCTATCTTCCTGAAGTACAAAGCTTAATATGTCCATGTCGTAGGAGGCCCACACTAGTACTAGCAACTTGGTTTCTTGGTTTTACTTTCATTTGACATCCTGTTTTTGTAGAAGTTGTCGTTGTGTGATCAAAGGGTCACAAGCTCCAGCCATGGAAACTCCCTCTCACAGTAATGGTTGGTAAGGGTGTTCACAATAGACTTAATGTGGTTCAGTCTTCCCCTTTTGTTTAGACCCTGGTTCCGCCAAACATCCTGTAACACATGTTTGTAGCCTTGAACTTGATCTTTATATCATTTGAAACTTGTTCGTGATTCAGGGTATTACACGTTCTCTGTCCGTCTGTCAATTCATTAAAAATTGTAAATTTTTGTAGTACATAGATTCATGTCATCTCACATACATCAGATGCATATGGGACACATAAGGACTCTGACTGTCCATATCTTCTGTATTCGTCTCCCTTTGGGCATTTGATAAGATGCAGAAAGACTTCTTCAGAAAACCTACTTCTCAGGATACACATTCTTCCACTGCTTCTAATTCAATGAGATGAACAACTGATAAAACTTCTAGTTTTTGTAGTACAGTTCGTTCAGCTATCCTCCCTTGAGATTTTTGCAAATTAGGTTTGCCTCTATAGCTTCTGTACACACCAAAATCACATACTTTAAGAATCTTACTTTTTCAGATATGTTTAGTTGCTTACAAGGGAAAACTGGACACATCTCTTATTGAAAAGAGTTTACTTCAAGGATAGCTAAGTTTGAAGTCATCCATAGAATTACAATCCACGTATGATACTGTTTTTTGAGTACAAACTTCATGCACTTCCATGGTCTTCTGTATTTAGCAGGCTAATCGTAGAAGAGTATGAAGGATTAACAGGGTTAAAATGAGTCCTCAAGGAACCCTGGTTTTTCAAAATGATTGAAGATACATGAGTGTTTTTGTCTTTAATAATTATCTCTCTTATTGGGTCTTTTGTATTTATAGTCCACCTGCAAAAGGATAAAAGGGTTTAAAGGTATATTCTCAAGGAACTATCTGATTTTCAAATTATAACTATCTTATAAGACGAGTTTGATGCCAAAGCAGGCTTTGACATTTATGCAGTTTGGTCATTTTAGATAATATAAAGTCACATGATTGGCTTAATAACTTTTGAGCTGATTCAAAATCATCAAAAATTTTCAAAAATAAATCATCAAAATAATTAGAGGTTGTTTGGTAGCTGATTAGAATTATACCGGTATTAGCAAAGCATGAATTAGTTATAAGGTAATTTATGTATTTTTTGATGAACAAACAACGAGATAATTTATGTATACTTGCATAAAATAATACTTAGATTCTATTATAACTTATACGAGTATTATTTATGCATGTTTCTAAATTGCAAATCACTCACCGTTTTAATTTTATACATGAATAACTTACCTCATAACCAGCTACCAAACATGGTATTGGTTATGCAAGATTTGATACCTGCATAACTCACTTCCAAATCAGCTACCAAATGAACCCTTATTCATTACACCTAGCAACTTGTTTAGCTCTTCTTCAGACTTTAACTAATTAACTTTAATTCATTTTATTGTTTTTAACTTAGATTAGATATTTTCTATGATCCATATTATATGGTATTTTTAACTTTTATATTTACTTCTAAAATAAATGTTTTGTTACATAATCAAGAATACATTATTTTCATTTTTTAAAAATACCCTTATTTAGATAAGTAAATTTTGACATAATGAAAAAAATCATATTAAATGGGTACGATTTTATCAAAGGTAATTTAGAACATATTTACCGTTTTAGGAATAAGTGAATTTCTTATGTGGTGATGAGTCAGAGGGATTAGAAGATATCTATGATGCTTTAAATTAAAACCATTTGTTTTATTGCTCAAAATTCTCCCATATTTTAACCAAGCACTAATACATTTGATTATATTATTTCTTGTTCTTTTTATTATAAATGACATTTGATTTCTAATGTTTGACTGTTAATATAGTTAGTAGAGAAGAAAAATGTAAATATCACTGTATTTAAAAAATATAAAATACTGCAACGGAAACTACGAAATTCAGCTAATGGTGATTCGGGCCTGTGCAGAGCATGAACTTCCCCTTTTCTAGTAGTCATAGATATGCAGGTTATCTTTCGTATTAAAATTATCAGATGAGTAAAGAAAGCAGCCAACAGTAGTGGTTACAATTTCTATTCTAGGAAAATAGAAATTAACAATTCTAATTGGTGCTCAAACTGTAAAAGAAACCTGTTATTAAAACTCCAACTTATACTTGATTTGCTTGTGGTTTCAGGTATCCAACATTTTTTGATGATATTGCTGCACGCCTGCTTCCAATCATCCCCCTTATCATATATAGACTCATTGAAAATGACGCTATGGATGCGGCTGATAGAGTTCTTCAAGTTTATTCACCCTTCCTTCATTACTATCCTCTGAACTTTACGTTTGTTCGTGATATACTTTCTTATTTCTATGGTCATCTTCCTGGAAAGCTAATACTCCGTATACTGAATGTCTTAGATATTAAAAAGGTGATGGTGGTTGATGCTCTGTAACTTGCTAGTTTGTTTTCCCTTCTCTTTTAGTAATTATTGAATCATTCTCTTTTTCTTTTTTTCTATGCAGATACCATTTTCAGAGTCATTCCCGCAACATATCAACTCATCAAATGCAGCCATGTGCCCACCATTGGACTACTTTGCTACTCTTTTGTTAGGACTGGTGAATCATGTTATTCCTGCTTTAAATAATAGCTCCAAATGTGCAGCGATGGGAGATTTTGCAAATAATTCTACCCGTGCTCCCCATGGAAAGATCCCAGCAACATCACAATCTGGGCCAACTAATTCTTTTGATGGGCAGAAACCTTATTATCAGATGCAAGACCCTGGGACATCCACCCAGCTTACTCTTGAAACAGCTGTCATAGAATTACTTTCTCTTCCTGTTTCGCCATCACAGATTGTCTCATCTCTAGTTCAAATTGTTGTTCACATACAACCAACCCTTGTCCAATCCAGCAATGGGCTGCATGGAGCTCCTGGTAGTTCTGGACAAGGCTCTATTTTGCCTACTTCTCCTTCAGGGGGAAGTACTGATTCTTTGGGTGCAACTAGGACGACTCCATCAGTTTCAGGAATGAATACTTCTAATTTTGTTTCACGTAGTGGTTATACTTGCCAGCAGCTGTCTTGCTTGTTAATCCAAGCATGCGGTCTTCTTTTGGCACAACTTCCTCCAGAATTTCATGTGCAGCTATATGTTGAAGCTGCACGCATAATAAAAGAAAGTTGGTGGCTTACTGATGCTAAAAGGTCTATGGGTGAATTAGAATCGGCTGTTAGCTATGCTCTACTAGACCCCACCTGGGCTGCACAGGATAATACCTCAACAGCCATTGGTATGCTTTCTTAACCAATCTGGGATAGCTTTACTTGCTTGTTTGCCCACTCCCTTTGTCTCTATCGATTGACCTCTATTGATTGGTATGCTGATCATGAGAATCCAAAAATTCTAGGTGAAAAAAAGTAAGTAAAAATAATGATCTGGGTCTCTGAAGTAATGTGTTATACCGGTTTTAGTTCCATATTATTTAACTACACATATGTAGACTTTAATAGAACAATACATACATTTTTACTACTTGAAGTTAACGGAAACCAGTGGAAAATGTTTCTAATAACAGAATTTTGATTATAAAAATAAAAAAGTAAAAGAAAAGGAGTAGCAAAACTTGATGAGACGCCACTTCCTCCTCCAACCTTCCCCTTGCTGATTCTCTTTGATCTCCTGTTCATCCTCCTACTGCTTTCACCAGAGAAAACATGTTCAAGTTATTCAAACTAAACCATCTGCTTACTAGTAGAATGTCAGGAAACAAAGATAATCATATCCTCTGTCCATTTGTAAATAATCCAGTTTCTGATTTTTCAGTGGAAAATCTATCAAGATTGCCCATGATGCTGTAAGAGTTGAGTGAATAGAATTGTTGTGTAGTTGGAAAAATTTAGAGGCAAACCAATTAGGTTGCTATACTTCTAAAAAGCTTGTGCCAACACTATATCAGGAAGTTCGAGAGAACATCGTCATCTTGGGTGTAGAAACATTCTGAGGAGTTGAGTTTAGGCAGAGAAAGGGGGATATAAGGAGCACAAAAGTCAGCACATGACCACGACACCCTGCCCTCTTCCTATTTTCTGGTCCACTAAAATTCACTCACTACACGACCCCATGCTCTTCCCCAGAAAGCCAGCCAAATTTATCCATTAATAGGTATTACTAGTTGCATGAGGCCCGTGCTAAGCCCGGGCACAAACTCATGTAAGAGTAATACACTTAATTAAGAAACATAATTTTTATTATATTTTTATTTTGCATAATTAATTTAATGAAGTGGCATTTTAATCTTGTTTTGTTCACAAGTTTTTACAATTATTAAATTTTCTTACCAATAAAGGTTGTAGTTGTCAAGTTTGCTGAATGAGTACCCTCAAATGGTGAGTTCTTCCATTAAATAGAAAGAATTCTGATTTACATCCGTAAAAAAATTGTTATTTACACCCCTAAATATCTGCTATTGCTAATTATAGTATCTCTGAAAATATGCTACATTAACCCCTGATATCTCCTACATATGGAAAACAATTGACACCATAATTACATAAGTATTTAGAGCTATTACATAGATATGTACAACTATTAGAATATGTTCAACATGCTAACATTCCCCCTCAAATTGATGCCGGTGAATGAAAAAGCAGCGATTTGCCTACCAGAAACTGATGACGTTGTCGTGCCATAGATTTTGTAAACACATCAGCTATTTGAAGATCACTGGATACATGTGGAAGAGTAATGACAATCCACTTCTATGTGTTTGGTCCTTTTATGATCACCGGATTGGTAGCAATCTGAATGGCAACTTGTGTTGTTAGCATGGACAGGAGTCATATTAGATTGAGGAAATCTAATTTTATGCAAGTAAATCACGAAAACATACAATCTCTGAGCAAGCACTAGACATTGTATTCAGATTCTGTTGAAGATGAAACATGGTCTTGCTTCTTGCTCTTCCAAGATATCAGGGAATCTCCAAGAAACATGCACCTGCGACAAAACTATGAGTATCAGGACATGCAGCCCAATCAGAATCACTAAATGCATTAAGCTGAATAAAGAACCACTAGGAAATAATAATCCACAAATGGTGGTCTTCAACCACCGGAATCTCTTTTTCAACCATTTTTTTTTGAAAGCCTTTTTTCCAGTCTATGGAAAATCGTATTTATTTCAGATCTGGGGGGAAGTCTTGTGACATTTCAAAAACTAAATCGTCATCCGAGACCTGGTTTGAATGGGTGGAGAGTGCCAGATTGTATATGAGGAGAATGACAGTGAGCAGTGGAGCTCTTTGGTGGTTATGCAGAAAAATGCATCAGAAGTAAGGGGGAGGACTTTCAAGACATGGAAAGTCAGGGATGTTTCTATTAACATCTTTTGCTCTTTAAAGTTTAACAAGTTCGGTAGATTCCTGTCAGTTATCACAGTAAATGGCTATTCCAGATCAATCATTATTATTCCTGAGAACAAGGCCAATGAGGAGTGGTTGGGTATTGTAAATCGCATTGAAAGCTTCGTTAATAGGGGGTCTTTAAAGCATGGTTATGCTCCAGTGCCTGGGGCCTTGAAACATCAAGTTTTGAGGGGTGAAGATAGTTATAAGGAAGCTCTCCAAAAGAATAGGTGGACTGCTCAGGAGCCAACCATTTTAAACGGGCAGAAGATTCTGAAAGCCTCTACAAGCCATGATGAGAAGGACCTCCTAAACAAATGCTTAATAGGGAGTTTTCCCGAGTGATGATATCCCAACGAGTGAAGTAAGAAGGTGGGCTCAACAGGTTTGGAAAGGAGTTTTCAACTTCCAAATCTTTGATATGAATGGCATACAGTTTATGTTCGAGTTCGAGAGAGGATGCAGAACATATTGTTCTTGGCAACTGGAAGAGGCAGGGCAAACAACTAGTGTTAAATTGGTGGTCTCCAACAGTGGGTGCTTTCCCAACCCATCACAAGCTTGGTTGGTTTGGGTTAGAATCCTCGACCTTCCTTTGCAACTCTGGTTTGCCAAAATCATTAAAGAAATAGGAGATAAGTGCGGGGGGTGGATAGAAACAGAAGAAAAAACCTCGTTAAAAAATCATCTTCGATGGGCGCATTTAAAAGTGCAAGGCCCCATTGAAAACATCCCAAGAGAAGTTGAAATCTTAGACGGAGACCTAATCTTTTCACTTCTAGTGTGGGTCGAAGCTCCGGCAAGGTTTTGTAGGTTGGAGGAGAACCAGCGCAACAGTCGAGACATCAGTCCTAGGCTAGAAAGGGAAAGTGAAAAGGGACAAGTCGAGCGACTCCGAAAAGGTATTGCTGACCTATCGTACTTTAGGGTTATAGAGGGAAGGGAAAGAACCGTTAGATAAAGAGCCTCTTATAGGCAATATTGTGGGATCCAGTCTGAACCAAAATCACGTGGGCACAACAAATGTGAGCTGGCCACCTATGGAGTCTTTTAATGTGGGTTGTAACCCTACGGATTGTACTGGGCCAGGGCAATTTCGTAATTATGGGCCCCTTGGGGAAGCCCAAGTTTTGGATTCTCAAAATTTTAAGCCCAAAAAGAAGCTGCTAGTGGAGCCCTCTAATAACATATAGGATAAACTACCTTATTAGACATACATCACTATTATATATACTAATATTCTCTTTACTTTCAAACAATTACATATATTACCACTTTTAGTATTTTATACCATATATTAATATATTATTTGAAGATACAATTAGATACCCATATCCCTTAAAACTAGGATTGATTAATTATCTGATTAATTAACTCTTTCACTCCAAATCAACCACTATCTCTTAATTCTTCCCTCCCATATATATCACTCAATTATGTGTCCTCCTTTCTGATTCAAGAATTTCACCGTACAATTTCATTCCAACAATAGCTAATCAACTCTCTTCTTCTCAAGATATCATCACCATGACCAACAAATTCTCCTGAACCCAAATATTATTTTGTATTGTTCATTTATAACGAGATCAAATCAAAGTAACTGCTATAGAGAAAACTTTCAATTCAGAGTGGGTCTTGATTGTTTGTCTCCAGAAGAAATGGATCTTAATTTTGATTATGTTATGCCACAATGCAAAAGATCAAAGGGAGTATTGTAGAGAGTTTTTGTTTGGTGGTGTTCTTTTTTTCTTTTTTTTTACCCTCCCTAGGAGCTCCCACCCCTTTTGCTCCCTTGGTGACTCGAACTCACAACCTTCGGGTTGGAAGTGAGGGGTGCTTACCATCCGAGCAACTCTCTCTCGTCGGTGGTGTTCTTCTAAGGCCTTCTTTAGTTACTGTGACGTGGATGTGGTAGTACCAATATTACTTTGATATAGCCCTTGAAACATGTGTATCCAATAAGTAGTAATCTTAATTAAGATCTGAGTTGTATTTTTAGTAATGGGGTAACTGAACATGTATATGTATCCACCAATAAATTTCGGATACATGATTTTAACAATACGATGTTAATGATACGACATATACTCTACAGTCGTGATTTGTTCCTAAATTCATGTGTTTCAGTTACATTTCATATTTAGATACACATAATTAAATGTATATGCTTATTATGTATTCGAGATACATGTTTTTGGATATAACGTATGGAATTTAGATACACATAATTAGATGTATATGCTTCTTCTTTTTTATATTCCATATTTAGATACACATAATTAGATGTATATGTTTACTATGTATTCGAGATACATGTTTTTGGATATACCTTATGCAATTGATACTTGATACATCAAATTAATACTAGATACATATAAAAGATACATGAAATTAATATTAGATATATATAAATAGATACATAAAATTAATACTAGATACGTAGAACAAATACATGAAATTAATGTTAAATACTTCTATGATGCATATGAATGTACTTGTATGACACTCATGTATCTAAGTGTTTAGTTTGTTGAATACATCATATATTGATAATGAATACATCAAATTAATGAATTTATTATTTTAAGAGAAATAATTTGAAATTAATCAAATTACATTACCAAGATATACATGTTTTTATCTTATACTAATAATATTAGTGAATTTACTATTTCAAAGAATAATAAAATGAAATTAATTATCTATGTATTTGAAAATCCTCAATTACTCCTCTAAGGAAATCAATTACAACCAATTAATTTAAATAAATAAATTTTGTATCTCAATTTTAAAATTCGGCCGATACATGTATCTCATGGATTCAGACTCATGTATCCAAGCATGAAATATGGTAGAAGAAGTAATATTTGAAACTATTGGGAATTTTAGTGATTAAGACCTAAACTAGTGAGATTTATGTAGTTTGCCCTAACATATATCAGCACAACTCAGATGGGCCAGTACCTGTGGGCCTGCTCTCTAACTCAATTAATATAGAGCCTTTCCTGGATAAAGTTAACTTATGGCCCAACATCACAGAAACCCAAGACAACTCTTTAACCTTAGTCGATCAAAGCATTATCTCTGAAGTTGAGAAATTGCTCGACCAACAGGAAATTGAGATTCTGGGAGCAGAACTTCAACTACATGCAGGAGGGGCAAATTTAACCATAAGGGGGGAAGAAGGCAACGAAGAAGAGGTAGAAAACCAAGGCACAATGAAGCAAATAACTCTCTTGGGGGATCCTACCCCAATTTGTTTTGATGCCTCTAGGTGTAGCAAAGCAGTAGGGGAAAAAGCGAATTTATGGGTTCAAAAAAATATCCTCAAATTAAGTCAAGAATTTGGGGTTGCTTTCGAGGGGTGTATAGAAGAGGCCACAACGATGTTCCTCAAAATTGATCAAAGGAGTGAGAAGGAAGCTCCAACAACTGAACTCTCAACAAAAAATCACGACAAGCAGATGGTCCCAAAAGAGCTCAAAAACCTTTTCTTTGATATAAAGTTTAAGGATGCATAATCAAGGAGCGGCTCACGAAACAGAGGGAGGAAACAATCCATTCAGTTGTTATGAAGATGAAAATTCTAGCATGGAATGTTAGGGGGTTAAATAGGGAGGAGAAAAAAAATCTGGTAAGGAGCAGACTCCAACAGGAGGGAGCAGACATTATAGTCTTGGTTGAGACAAAACTAAATGGGACAGTGGGAAGCTATATTCAACAATTGGGTGGGAATAGATGGATGGGGGGAGTATGGATGGAAAGCTTTAGGGACTAAGGGAGGAATCATTATCATGTGGGACAAAAGGACTTGGAGGGGGGAGGAAGTAGAGAGTGGCAGCCCGATGATTACTTGCAAATTGTGTGAGATTAATCAAGATTTAGATTGGTTTATCACAACTGTCTATGCATCTTGTGATAGGAATGAAAGAAGAGATTTATGGGAAGAACTAGGAGCAATGAGGAGTTTGTGTGAAGGGCCTTGGGTGGTTTGTGGAGATTTCAACACAATAAGATTTCCATCTGAGAAAACTAATTGTGTTATCCTATCTGGAGCAATGTTCGATTTTCCAGCTGGAACTCATAGACCCTCCTCTTTTCGAGGGATCCTATACTTGGAGAGGAGGGGAAAATTACAGGAATGCTTCTAGAATAGACAGGTTTTTGTATTCTTTTCCTTGGGATGAAATGTTCACTCAGATTAGGCAAATCTCTCTTCCTAGCCTTGGGTCTGACCACAACCCCATTCTTTTGACTTGTGGAGATGGTAATTTCAAGAAGCCTTACTTTAAGTTCGAAAAGTGGTGGCTTAATGTGGAAGGTTTCAAAGAAAAAGTTCAAGAATGGTGGTGTTCTTTTATCATATCTGGTACCCCTGACTATATATTCTGGCAACAAAATTAAGCATGTTAAAGGCTAAACTCAAAGAATGGAGCAAAGAGCACAAGGTGAACTGGAAGGCAAGAAAAAACCACATCCTAGATCAAATAGGGAGCTTAGAGACCTTGCAAGAAAGCAGACTCTTAAATGATGGTGAGCAGTTGGTAAAGGCTCATTTAGCCATGGAATATGATGAAGTGGCCAGGAATGAAGAAATCTTTTAGAGGCAGAGATCCAGAGTCCAGTGGATAAAATGTGGTGATAAAAACACTAAGTTTTTTCACAGAATGGCCACTGCACATAAAAGATTCAACACTATAGATTCCTTGTTGATCAATGTAGAATTATCTAGTGATCCTGTGGCTATCAAGGGCCCTATTGTGGATTTTTATCAAGATCTCTACAAAGAATTAGAAAATTGGAGACCTTATTTGAATCTTTATGAAGTACAAGGCATTTCAACAGAAGAAAGAAACAACCTTGAGAGGGTTTTTGAGGAAAAAGAGGTACTAGCAGGGATAAAGATGTGTGCTGCAAAAGAGCACCTAGACCAGATGGCTATATCATTGCTTTCTTTCAAGCTTTCTGGGAAACAATAAAGGAAGAACTGATCCAGATGCAGACATTTAGTGGGTGCACTAAAATTTTGAAATCAAACTATGTAACATTAACAATTATTTTTTTTTAATTAAAAAATATACTAAATTTTTTAAAATCAAACCACACAAAATTGAGCTTGAATTTTCATGTTTATTTAATAGGAAGTGAACGAAAAAGAAAAAAGAGAGAAAAAATTCAGTTTATAATTAAACACTTTTATACTTCAAAATTTCAACAAGATATGAAAAATAAAGAGTAAAATCAAACGAGTTTTTCTAAAAAGAAATTCTATATAGAGCCTTTTTCACCTTTAGTAGCTTTATAGAAAAAATTAGAATTTGCTTATTAAATTTATTAAATAATTACTTTTAAATTTTATTTAAAATTTTAGTGAAAAGAAAAAGTGATTAAAATTTAATGTTTACTATGCTTTTATTTTATTTTTTGTTATATTTTTAATTTGTAGGTCTCTAATTTGAGATTATTCTAATAGATAATGAGTTTTGAATTGTTGAAAAAATAACATATTTATTAAATATGATTAGGTCTCTAATTAAGATTTTTAATAGATAATATTAATTTTGAATTATTAAAAACATAACTGATTTATTAACTATAATTAGAAATTAATTAGGAGCTTTTTGAAAATGTAACAACAAATGCAACAACTGGGATTCGAACCCGTGCGTGCGCGCATTAATACAACTTCACGTTGGACAAAGATACCGCTGGGCTAAGAAACTTTACTGTGCTTAAGGGTGTCCAAAATATCTTATTTAACCATTTAAAGTATAATTTTACTTATATATACGATGTTATTTTCTGATGAAGGGTGTCCGATTGGACACTTTGAGGATAGTGTGCCTCCGCCCCTGCAGACATTCCACAGATTTCACTCTTACCACAAGTTTGAGAAGAGATTCAATGCCACCTTTGTAGCTTTGATTCCTAAGAAGGTTGGAGCAAATGATCTAAGAGATTTCAGACCCATTAGTCTAATCTCCGGGGTCTACAAAATCATAGCAAAGGTGTTGGCTGAGAGATTAAAGAAGGTAATAAGCAGAGTTGTAAACAACCACTAGATGACTTTCATCAAAGGGAGACAAATAATGGATGCAACTCTTATTACTAGTGAATGCATTGACACCAGGATTAGAGGAGATGTGCCTGGACTTATGTGCAAATTAGATATTGAAAAGTCCTTTGACCACCTGAACTGGAGTTTCTTGTTGAACACTCTCAAGCAAATGGGATTCGGGAGAAGGTGGATTAAGTGGATAGAATTCTATATCAAAACTACTGATAAATGGAGAATCTGCAGGTTTTTTTCCAGATTTTTTTTCAGCTGAAAGAGGTCTGAGACAAGATCCCTTGCCCCCTTTCCAGTTTATCATAGCTATGGAAGGGCTAGGCAGTCTGATGAGAAGGGCTGCAACAAACAACTGGATAAAAGACTTCAACATTAAGAACAAGAACAATGAAATCATGGAGGTGACTCACTTATTATATGTTGATGACACTGGTTTTCTGTGAAGCTGAACAAGAACAAATTTGCTACCTAAGGATGATACTGGTGATCTTTGAAGCTTGCTCTGGATTGAAAATTAACTGGAAGGAAAGCAATATTTTTCCAGTGAAAGAGGTGCAACTAATTCAGTCTCTGGCAGATATTTTGAGGTGCAGGATAGAGGAGTTGCCCACAATTTATTTGGGAATGCCATTGAGTGCTAATCACAAACTGTGAATATATGGGATGGAATAATAGAGAAAACAGAAAAAAGACTAGCTCTTTGGAAATCACAATACCTTTCCCTGGGAGGTAGAGTTATTTTGATCAATGCAGTCCTAGATTCTCTGCCAACATATGTAATGTCTTTATTTCCCATCCCCGGTGAGGTGGTGGAAATCTTATACAAGTTGAGAAGGGATTTCTTATGGCAAGGAGGCAAGATTGAGAAAAGTTTCAACCTGGTAAAATGGAGCACAGTTCAGCAAAGCAAGAGTTTTGGAGGTCTAGGAGTGTGGAACCTAAAGCTTCATAATAAGAGTTTACTTATCAAATGGCTATGGAGATTTACTCAAGAAAATCAATCCTTGTGGAGGGAGTTTATCCTTCATAAGTATGGTCCGGAGGGGCAGTGGTGCACTAATAAGTGACTAATACATACGGGGTTGGGGTTTGGAAATCTATCAGGAATCTATGGATGACTCTCAAGCTAAACACTAAAGTTAGAGTTGGTAGGGGAAACAAGATACTTTTTTGGGAAGAGGACTAGAGTGGTCATGGCACAATTCACTCCCTTTTTCCCGGACTGTTCTCAATAAGCTTGAATACTGGATGCAGTATACAAGAAATGTGGTCCCCTCAAGGGTGGAACCTAAGACCCCTAAATGATTGGGAAATACCATGGGTAGTAGATTTTCTAAAACTTAGGAAACTTCCCGGGCACTAATACAAACTCATTTGGAGGCACCATAATGATGGAATTTTCACTGTTAACAGAGCATACAAAAGGGGACTGAGTGTTGCCTGCATGTTGCTGCAGGCAGGTCAACTGGACCTTGGAATACTATATGGAAGAGCGTGGCTCCTAATAAAGTGAAATGCTTCACTTGGCTAGTAGCTAGGAAAGCATGCTTGACACATGAGGCATTGCAAAAAAGGGGGTCCATCATAGCATCTAGATGCCTCCTCTGCAAGGAGGCACTAGAAACCAACAAACACCTTTTCATGCATTGCAAAGTAACGACACAAGTTTGGGCTATGTTCACTTCCATTGCTGGAATCAACTGGATCATGCCTTAACATACTGCAAACTTGCTTAGCTGTAGGATCAGAAGAGGAGGAAGCAAAAGCGAAAAAAGATGGTGGAGGATAGTCCCAGCCTGCATCTGGTGGACCATTTGGAAGGAGAGGAACTAGAGGATCTTTGAAGGAAAAGAATCCTCTATTTTGAAGATTAAGTGGAAAATTATTACTTCACTAGGTTTTTGGTGTAAAGAACAGAGTATAGAAGAGGAAATCCAACTAGTGGATTTTATAGGCTCTTTGTAAGTATCTCTCTTTTCTTTTTTGTAAACTTTTTGGAGGTGGCCAGCATAGCCTTAATGCTAAATGAATACAATTTACCAATTTAAAAAAAATAAAAATAATCCACAAATAGTTGTTCCCAAGAGATATCGAATCATGTGACGGACACCCACCAAATATAGATGGCTAGGATCCTGCATAAATTGGCTCACTTGTTGAACTGCAAAAGAGATATCAAACCGAGTAACAGTGAGATAATCAAGGCTCCCAGCTAATAGCCGATGCAAAGCTGAGATATCAGGTGCTCGACCTACAATGTGCCGTGCCTTTCTTCATGATTTATTGCCTAATTTTTCCAACCTTGGGCATGTCGCACCTCCTATCCCTCCCCCCTCCCCCCCAAAAGAAAAAGAACAACTTGTGGTGAGAAATTGTTCATCTTCCACCCAGGCTTTTTGTCTTGCCTTGAGCAGCTAATAGCATCTCAAATGTCACAACTGGCTATGGTGATGACAACAAGCTCAAACTTTCTATTCAAAGTGTGACCACAACATTGTCCTTGCCTTGCTTGTACTCAACACATAATCAAATACAACCAAGATATCCTGCCACCTACCTTGCTTCACTATGAGCTTCTTGTGGTTGGAAATAGCTAGTGGCCGCATTGTCGGCCTTGACCATGAACTTCGATGCAAACAAATAATTTCTCCACTATGGCTTTCATCTCCTTCTCTTATATAGTATAAGCTTCCGTTTCAGCTGTCATGTTTGTTCCCTTCTTCATCGTCTTGTACCTCTCCCTATTCCTCTTGTTCTCCTCGTGTAAGCTTTCCACTAGTATTGTGTACGCAACCTTCTTGGTCTCCAACTTCTCCGTGGATATGTCCATTCCACCAAAAATCCCTTTATGCCTACTATTATGCCTACAAGAGTTGCCCCTCAAGATCCCCTAATACCTCTCTACTTGCTTCCTTGACACAACCATCTATTATAGCACACTTACTATAAGCGGTTTCGCTATCTCCCAAGGCCCCTTAGCCACCCAACTTCGTCCCAATCTCCTGAGCTCGAACCCTAGTAAGGTCTCCCCATCTAATCTTTGGCTGATTACATGCAACCTCTTCCTCCTTTTTCTTCCTCTTCCTCATGGCATCTAAATCCAACGACAAGCGTATGTTGGGTTGTAAGATTCTCGCTCGGAATAACCTTGTAGTCTTTAGGATTCGGGACTATTGTAATGGGTGTTAAGATACAAATTAATTATTGTATATTACGACATATATAAGTATATATTTGACAGTTTATTGAACTTATTAAGTTGTCCATATAATAGCAAAGTTCTCTAGTATTTTATGTGAATATATATACGATATATGTAAGAAATATAGGAAAAGAATATTATTGAATTGTCGTTTCTAGATTATTACAGAGAGACCCTATTTATAGACACTACAATAGACACCTTTTTCAGCTAGGATACTGCAATACAATCCTTTTCTAAGTAGGACACTACATACTATTCCTATTCCTATTTTGAGTAGGATTGTATATACCTATTACTATCCTAACAATACAAATCCAATTAAACCAAATGCCGAGTCAAACTATATTTCTAAGGTCTTAGGTGTAGTCAAAGCACCCAAGTTAGGTTAACCATATCGAGTGTGGATCCCATAGCCACACCAAAATCGTGTAGTTTCGACACGGGCACAACAAGGATTTTGATAGATCTAAGAAGCATAGGCTTTAATTGTTTTGGGAGTAACTGACACTCCTTCAATCCATTACTAAGCATCATTCTAGGGGGACCTTAATTTAGTCTCTTCCTAGTCTTTCATTAAATATTACCCCTAAAGTTGTTCAAGTTGTTGTTCCTTGAACAATCATCTCAATGAAAAAAAAGAAATGCTCAAAGAAAACTTCCGCTTCTCGCCTTAAGTGACTTGCGTTTGAGCACAAAATGTGATCCCATCATTGGACCCACCTTATGTCGACATACTGAAGCACATTAACCCTCACCTTACTTCAGTCATTTTAAGCGAAAATGATTGTGTTTCATAACACTGCATTTGAGGTAGCTATATTATTGCATCATGTTTTTCTTTCAACAGTGTTCTTTTTCTTCTTCTAGGTATAATTAGCTGCTATTTGCCTTTCTCAACATTGTCTTTTGCTTCATGGAATTTTAGTCCACTGATGTAATCGTTGGTCTTTTAGGTAATATTGTCGCACTGCTACATGCTTTCTTCTGTAACCTCCCACAAGAATGGCTCGAGGGAACTCATCTTATCATTAAGCACCTTAGGCCTGTGACATCTGTTGCAGTATTACGAATATCATTTCGTATTATGGGTCCCTTGCTTCCGAGGTTGGTCAATGCTCACACCCTTTTCAGTAAGGTACAACTTCTTTCGAGTTTATGTTCATTTTTCTCTTAATGTAGGATCAGTAAGGGGTTAAGGGGATTTGAATTTTGATTTACAGTATTCCAAGAAACCTAGCTTATTTTCTTATCTTTTCTTAATTTTATAGGCTGAGAGATTATATGCTCATGTTTGACCGTTCTCCTGCATAATAGTCCTTGTTTTGCCATGTAAAAAGAAAGCATGAAAGAGCTAAATTAGTTACCAAGTATGAAGTATAAAATTCCACAATCCCTTGCCTACCCCGTCCCCCATCCATCCTTCACCCGGATAATTACAACTTAAGCACCTCTGGAAGCAAACAAAAAGAGATGGCAGGTGCTAGTGTTCTGTCTTCCCTTTCACCTCATACTCACATGGGTTATAACAGCCTAGCTTACATTCCGACATCTCAAACTAACTGAGTTATGCCCATTTTAAGCACCATGCCTATATTTTATCTTAAGATGAAGTAGCCACCACGCCTGCTTTAGTCTCAAATAGGGTGCAAAGAAGTTGCTGAGTGGTGCAACCAAAATGGCTCTCGAAGGCACTTACGGTATAAGAAAGAAGCGATTTATAGTGTTAGCATTTTCAGAATTGTTAAAAATTATGAAATTATTAATGTGGAAAGACCCCATTCATTATATATGTAGGAAAGGTTTAGTGTTCTAAAGTGGGGGTTTGGCCATGAAAACCAAATGGTTTTTACTTTATTTGTAGTTTTTGCAGTTGGAGTTGTGTTTGGGCATACTTTTTACAAAGAATATTTAGAATTCATGTACCTTTTCTAGATGTGGTTTATACCCCCAATTTCTACAAACCAACAAAATCACCCAACTTGACTAATTTACCTAAAACATACCTTCAAATCTGCTCCAAAAGAGTAATATCTCAAAATAGATAGTCACATAATGTCATAGATTAGATCCATACACGAGCTACTACATACTATTACAAATATTTTTGTCTTTATTTGGGATTTTAAAGTTTTCGAGTGGAAGATGGATTTGTGTGTGATTATAATTTTTGTAAATAATATTTCGTTGTTTGAATGTGCTTTTCCTAAAAAGACATGAAATTGTATTGGGAATTTTCATGGACAAACACTGATTTTGAAATAAAGTGAAACAACTCTTCAGAAAAAAAAAGTTAAATTCTAAGGCCAAATGGTCCCTAACATTGTGTCATTAGAGATAAGAAATACTTTACTTTTTAAGATTACTTTTATAAACTTATTAAACCCCAGCATGCTTCTGGGAATAATCAAGAAATTCATCATTTTCATTGCCAACATCTCTTCTTTTCTCATTGTTTAACATATAATGAAACCCTCTAAGATCTTGATGGAGACACAAGGTAGCTTCCACTACCGGCAGACTTTGCCGACCAATTGGCAACAATTTTCTTGCACCTTGCAATCCGAACTGAAGACGATTTTTTGGAGTTAGCTTCGTTTGAAGCGGAGTGAATCAGAAAGCAAGAAATAATAGGTCCTGCTCTAGGAAGAAATCCCATTGAATCGATAACTATTGATAATAGCTTTGGGATTTTGGCATCTTAAGCAAAAGAGTAGATTTCTTTGTTTACTGGCTGCCACACCCCTTTCTTATTCTTTTTTAGTGTCTCTTCTCCTTCCTTTCGGTATCTAGTACAGTTCCTCTCTCCAACAATCGATGCATTTCTCACCTTTCAAGCATTGTTCATCTCTCTGGCAGCTGTTGTGGCACCACTATCTCTTTGATGACCAACACTGCTATTTCTGTACGCGATCGGTGCCCTCCTCTCATCGTGATTTCCATCAGAGTCAAATGTTTGAGTTTCTAGTTTGAACTTTTTATTCTCTACTCTAAAAATTCCTTTACTAGACCCAAGGGTTTGGGTCCCTACCCTGAAAGTTCTTTCTTTTAATCTGATAATTCTCTCTCCCGCTTCTATTACTTCTTTCTCTAGTTCTTTTTCTGCTAAAAAAGAAGGTTCCTTTTATCCAATAGTTCTTGTACTTCTGTTTTAATTAAAAAATAGGACTATCTCCTTCCAAATAAAGCATCTTTTTATTCTTCTTAATTTCACACGGAAGTAGAACAACAAACAATTGTCTTGTTCTTCGTATTCTAAAAGAAAAATTGTAGTTCAGACCAATGAAACTAGAATCCTATCTTCACTAGATGCAAGAGGGATCGAAGCCTCATTCTACTATCCTAACCAGCGTTGATTATTAGAACTAGGGGTGTTCGTGGTTCTAATTAAGTCAAAAAATTTCCCCCAAAGGAAATTAAACCAATTAAGTTAGCTTTGCAAATATTATGTCGGTTTTTCTTGCTTTGTCGGGTTTATTGGTTTAGTTGGTTTTTGTCAATTTTTTGAAAAATATATACTACCAAATAAATTACTTTTTAAGAATATGTATATATAGTTTCCTTCGAAAAAATCGTATTAAATTTTTCAAGAATTTAAGCCATATTTAAGAAGAAAAAAAAGAAAGGGTCTATTGTACGCAACCTTAACTTGCATTTATGTCAGAAACTATTTACAAGGCTTGTACCCGTGACCTCTTGGTCACATGGCAACAACTTTACCAGTAATTCCAAGGCTCCCCTTCCTTAAGCCATATTCAAGGAATATTAAAGTTAGTGTAGCTTTTAACTTGCATAAAAGTTTGTCAACATTATTATAAAGATTTCAGTTAATATAGATATTTGATTATGAATTTCATCAAAGACATTGTCATGGAAGTATAAATATGCATATGTATGGAGATGTTGATCAATTGCTTCATATGTTGGAAAACAGACAGTGTCGCTGCTTTTGAATATCTTGGTGGATGTGTTTGGGAAGAACTCACAGCTGTCAGCACCTATTGAAGCAGCGGAAATAAGTGATCTTATCGACTTCCTGTAAGAAAAGAAACTTCTTGTTTGTTTGATAATTGATTTGATGTATTTATTTATTTATTTTTTACACTTTTCCAATTCATTCCTGAATCAGGCATCATGTTATTCATTACGAGGGGGCATCTAGTAAACCCAGAGCAGAAATTTTGGCTCTTTTTGGAAGAGCAGCAGAAAATTTGCGTCCAGATGTTCAACATCTTCTTTCCCATCTCAACACTGATGTAAACACTTCGGTTTATGCAAAAATCGTCCACAGTGCTTAAGAATCTGCTCCTACTGTTA
Source organism: Solanum chiquidenum (assembly GCA_029582725.1). Lineage (NCBI taxonomy): Eukaryota > Viridiplantae > Streptophyta > Magnoliopsida > Solanales > Solanaceae > Solanum > Solanum chiquidenum. Next base: position 5,531 of record JAJOOS010001510.1, on the reverse strand, counting down.
GGTGGTTCCTTGCTTTAATCTAGTTTGACATGCCTCACTTTGTTAATTTACTTCATGTTATAAATAAATTAAATTAACAAAACATGAAGAGAGGAGAGAAGTGTAGTCTGTATCTTCTTTATTCATAATTCTCTTTGATAACTACAAAGGCTATTAATATGTTGTTCCTTGGCCGCAGAAATATGAGTCGATCCCATTTCACATGGATCATCTACATTTTTTTTACAACAATCCTCCTTAGATGTCCATGTAGAGAAAATGTAGAGAAAGTGTATAGAGTTATTCGTAATGATGTGCATTGCTTATTGCCTCATTGCATCCTGCTTGAAGGAAACTAGTTGTAAGTTGCTTGTAGAACCTGCTTGTAGGAGTACTGAATAGACATCTATAATACAATGTACTTATAATACTCCTTGGATGTTCATTAATAGATAATGTTCCTCGTTAAACTTTACAAGGAAAAAACTCAATGGGAAAAAAGTCCCAGCACATAGATAGTCATACGCATCTGCTAGTTGCTTAAGCAAAAAGGGTACAACGTGTATTTTACTCCCCTTGGTGAAGACCACAATTTAGTTGTTCAAGTTTCTCCATTTCAATCTTGTATACCATTTTCTCATGTGTTGAAGTTGGTAAGTATTTGATGAATAAATTTACTGGGTTATCGCTTGAAAGAATTTGTTGGAGGTCAATATGACTATTCTTGAAGAATAATTTTGTTGAAATGTACTTCGTTTTGCCTCATTTTATGAAGCCACACTTAAATAGAGTTATGTATGCAACATTTGTCTTTGTATTAGACTCTGGGTATTTTGGTATCACACTTCAGGTCACAAGTCCCTTTACTTGACTTGTTCCATACAAGGATTATGAACAAGCTTGCGAAAAAACTTGTAAATGCTGCAGGCATTTTGAATCCTTAGAAAATTTCTTACAAATTTTGCCAGGTGACAATATTCATTAATGTTTAAAGTATGACTTCTTCTGGTGTCAGAAATGTAGGTCAAATAAATCTGTATCTTATCAAGATGCATCATTTCAATGAAAACATCCATTATTATTTCTGGTATCTTGACTGCAAGCCAAATAAGCTTTATGTCGTAGAATACAGATCTCATAAACTTTTACAGTATTGTACACTATATTGTACTAAAGATATTGTTGACAAGATATCATTTTATATCAGTTTATAATGTGACATAACTTACTGACACTCTTGAGGTTTCATGATGTGTTATATCGTAGGCTTTCAAGAGCACATTGCTTTATCATTATGATGATTTGCTACTTTTTCTTTTCAAGGATTATTGCAATTGGAACTGATTGGTCTACTCTGCTTCATGCATGATGTAGACGTTCTCCTTCCGGGACATTAGATAGGAGCATTTATTGTTGAAATATGAGATTAATTTTGGGTCAGCAAATGCTTTTGTAATTGACATGAATTATCTTTTAAATGAAGATCATATGATAATTCACAACATATTTCTTAGTTGCTTGTTTACTCCACTTGATCCTAAACCAATTGAGAGGGAATCGATTATTGGTCTGATGTATATCAATATTGAAGTATGCAATATCATATCTTTGATCAACACATAAAACTTTGTGGTGACCTCATCCCGATCTTATTAAAGGAGGAAGTAAACAGATCAAGGTTTCTACGTACTTTCGTTATGGCGGGTGTGGGCAGGGGGACGGCGGGGAGGCCGGTTCCACATGACCCCGGTTGGTTGCCGTGGTGGAAGGGGAGGCCTGGTTTTATTTTACCTGGGCCAAAAACTATCCCCTCTGCTCTTTCGGAAAAAGTCGCTTACTTTTTTCGGGGATTTTTCCGCAACTCCTTATCACTATTTCGCTTTTTATAAAGCATAGTGTCAGTCTCCCTTACTTTATAGGGTAGGAGAAGGTATCTCAAATCTTTCCACTGGAGAACCAAACCAGGACTAGGCAAGGGGACTTAAAAAAGGGAATTACTATCAAGATAAATTATCTTGATTACATAATCTGACATTTATGCTCTTAACTCAATTTATATTTGAGCAAGCAACTTGCCAATGTCAAACAACCGGTTGACAATAAAATACATGTGACAATCGCATAGATACATCTATTTAAAATACGGAGAAGGGAAATTACCCTCCATCTACCTATCGGTCCTAAAATACCCCTGACGTCCACCTTTCGGCTCAAAAATACCCTTATGTCTAACGGATCATACTCATTAGGTGGATAGAGGGTAATATTGTACCAAATCTCATAGTTTAAGGGCGTTTTAGGCCCTTTTTCGTTAAAATAATTTATAATTACTTAATATATAAGCTCACATGATTGACTTGATTTTGAATTTCATAGTAAATTTAAAATTATAAAAAGGTTAGGCATCTACTCTCTACACTCCCTTCCCCGCCCTTCACTTCACATCTCTTCCATTTTTTTCTGTTTGGATTTTGTCCACAATTTTAACTTTTTTTTTAATTTATGACAAACAAGAGAGAAAAAAAAGGAGGAAAATAACGATGCATTCATATAGAAATAATTAGTTTAATATAAGATGACTTAATTAAGCAAATATGTACACATATTACATTTTTTCTTTTGTGTGTACCCAAAGTTAAGAATAAAAAGAATAAAAATAATCATTTCTCTTATCCCACCCTCATCTCATCATGACAATAATACCAATTAAAAGAATATAACTATGTGAGTTCATTTCAAGTTTGAGTCCCGGGTATCCTAATTAAGAATAAGAGATTACAAAAAGGAATAAAAGAGAAAATGAACAAAACATTTGGATAATTGAGAGAAAAGTTTATATTAATGAAAATAATAATATTTTTAGATGGCCAATCAGTCGAGGTAAGTATGGATTTTAGTTGGATCTCCATTTATGAGTTGGGTTACGTTATAATAAATTGGGGCCGATTTAAAATAAGTCAGTAGGAAGATATTATGAAATTAATTATTTTTTTAATATTATTTTCAAGTGTATCGGGTCAAAATATGAATCTTAAGTGGTTTTATAGAAAAATAATTTTTTTAAATATCATTTTTATTCTTTATTTGAGAAGGGTTTAAATTTTGACCGATCACATTAAGCAATATAATAAATAAATATTTAATGATTTTATTTTAAGGGAGCTATTAAAAATAAGGACAAATATGAGTAAAGGATTAACATCGAGGGTATTTTAATTTGAGCCGAAAGGTGGACGTCAGGGGTATTTTAGGGTCGATAGGTGGATGGAGGGTAATTTTGCACCAATTCATATAGTTTTTTTTTAATGACAAGGGAAACCCGCAGCCGCTACCCTTTGGGTGCACACAGGGTAAAACCCCGCTCCTATGCAATAGCTCTCAAACCACATAGGAGAGGTAACCCGCACTAGGCAAGTCCGGTGTGACGAGCTCAACCCAGAAGGCAAATCCCTTGCTTTCGCTGGCAAGGGGTTTCAAACTTGAGACCTCCTACATGGAAGTCCCAAGCCCAAACCACTGGGCAACCCTGAAGGGTTGCACCAATTCATATACTTGAGGGGCATTTTAGACCCTTCTCCGTTTAAAATATCACATGATAGATGAACGAGACTTATATTCACCTCTCTTACTTATCAGAATTTATGGGATTCAACCCTAACATTAGCTGGTATAATCAATTTATCATAAGAATAAGCAATTAAAAGAATTCCTCAAGAATCTTTCAATATATTTTGATATTCAATAAATTTCTAATTTACAGTGGCATGTGATTTCCTTATGCTTCTATTTACGCTACAAATAATTAACTCTTCAGGAGTTCTTGGTTTATTAGTTTTGTACTATCAAATATATTATTTAGATATTGCTGGTATCATAAAATTTGGGTGTACCTTTGCTCGTGACAAACTTGGTATTCAAAGCGCCAAGTTTTAGAAAAAAGTTCTCAAGTATTGGACAAGCTGCATCGAGTAGAATCGTAATCATAAATGTGAAGCGCGACACGTTTATGAATAAAAGGCTACAAAGCTTTTAGTAAACTTCACTCCTTTCACTACTTTAAAGTCGTGTCGTAGAGTTCATCTCTATAAAGATCTTTATCCTAACTCTTGTCTGATGATTTTCAGGATATGCCTCCTAGAAGAGCTAACGAAAGAAGGAATGTAGAGCCAGAAATTTCTCAAGTGTCGATTGATCCTTTGGCTAAGCAAGTTACTCATGCCAAATTTCAAGCTGCTTTTCAAGTATTAGTTCAAGGTATGACGACTCAAGCTAATAGAGATGACATTGCTCCCAATAACCCAAATATGGGTATGTAGCGATAAGGGTGATAGACTTCACTAAGATTTATCCCCTAGAGCTTCGTGGGTTGAAAGTGATAACGTCAACATATATTTGAAAAAATATGAACTGTCGTATGCAATATATTTACGCAACTATGAGTCGAGGTCGATCCCACAGAGAAAATGGAAGAATATTGTCAATAGCAAATATTTGATTTGGTAGTCGTTATTCAAAAAACCAGGGTTTTTTTTTTAAAATTGAAACAAAATAAAAAGAACAACATAACTTGGAACTAGGTATTTATTTGTATTTAGATTATTAGAAATAATTAGGAATGTGTTCCCCATGATTGCAAATATATCAAGAATGTCACGCCCGGAGCTACCCCGAGATGCGGACACGGGACCTAGGACCACAAGTGATCCAAAGTTAACCCTACTGGCATGATCATGAGCATACTAAATATAATAAACTGATGTGGAAGCTATAATCATAAACAAATGAAAAGATGGGGAATACCCATATACTATAACTGAGATAAATGATAACTGATGAGTTTAATACAAAGAAGTTATTAACCTAGTACTAAGCTAAATCTAACTATGTCTGAAATAAGCCTTTAAACTGACTAGAAATGTTGGGACATGCCCCAATTAGGTCTAGCAAAACTGAAACTAAAGACTAAAATCGATAAAGATAAGCATGTCACTAGTCCTCGAAGAATGAGGACTCACCACTGATGCTGCTGAACTGAAGATCGGGAATTGATCTAAGTGTGATCTAGATGCTGAGAACCTGAACCTACATCACGAGAAGATGTAGCGCACGTATGCGTCAGTACTTGAAAGGTACTGAGAATGCATAATAGAATAAAGCTGAAATAACATCATAACTGAACAAAGCAAATAAGCAATGACATAATCTGATCATGATATAAATATTGAATGCTGAGATAACCGAATGCAGTGACCAATTTATACCATGCTGACTGAATACTGAATGAACTGTAAATGTGGTAAATGCAATAGAGTCTGACATAACTGTGGGAGCTACTAATAACCGATAATAAAACCACATGAGCTAAATGTGGAGTCCGATGTATACGCCCCATCAAGAGGACCCAATATACCCGGCCAAAGGTATAGAGGCATGACTGGCGTGATCACTAACTGATATTGCCCACAGAGGGGACTTACACCTACGTGGCTCGTAGTTCTGGGACTATATGGGTACGCTGAACCCTAGTTCAACTCGGTATTATGCTACTCCCA
>JAJOOS010001509.1:0-26551 GCA_029582725.1 Solanum chiquidenum | reverse complement strand
TGGAAAATTACCATTTAACACTTCCTAATAGTTTGTCAAGTCATGTTTGATCAGTTGATGATGTTATATTTGAAACCGGATTGAAAATTTGAGATTTTTGAAAGTTTTTGAGTTTTGGAAAATTCTAAGTTGAAATGGTTGACTTTAGTCAATATTTAGAATTCCAAGTCTCAAAACAGAATTCCATTTGTTCCATCAGCTCCAAAACATGACTTTTGAGTTAGTAGGACTATTGGCTCAGGTCCTAAGGTATTTAGATGGGTTTTGAAAGAGTTTTTCTGTTTTTAAAATTGAAAGCATAAGTTAGTTGACCAAAGTGGACATTTGGTGATAGCAAGCTTAGAATGGAATTTTGACAATTTTTAGCTTTGGAGTATGGGTTATAGTCTAGATATACTCTTAGTTTGGGTCCAATGGCTTTTGGTTTGATTTTGAGCTACTAGATGAGATGCGAGAAAAGTTAAGGCAGTCAACGTTTAATGTTAGAAAGATCATTTTTGAATTTTGATAATTCCACTAGGTCTGAATAGTGAATTTTGGTCTAGTTAAAGGTTTGGTTCAGTTCCCAAAACTTTTGGATGAAATTCATGTCGTTATTTAGAAATTTGGAGATTCTTAAGTTAAAGTTGAATTTGATTAACTTCAAGTTAAGGTGATCTTGTTTGGGTATTTTGAAAATTTCATTGAGTCCAAATTATCATTTCTAAGATGGTAACATATTTAGTTTGTGTTTGAGAGGTCTCAGATAAGTTCCAGGTGAGTTTTTGAGCTTTTTGGGTGCTTTGACGTTGTTTCAGCAATTTATGTCAACTAAAAGGTCCGTTATAAGTTTTAAAGACTGAAAAATTGTCGGAGGTTAATAGAGATAGTGGTAAGAGGCATCACTATCATTACAACAATGACAATATTCCACTTCGAGGTGAGTATCAACTTAGTGAGGGTCATTTTCTATCTCAACTTACTAGGCTTTCAATGGTTGTATCTCTTGGTCCAATGGGTTCTTGGGTAGATCGTGGTACCTATGTTAGGCAGATATCAGGTCAGACATCTTGAGGTGATCATCTTGGACCTATAGGTATTGAGTTTCATGTTACTGCAGTTCTATATTCACATCAACTTGCGCTTGATGACACTTTCTATGAGTGTAGCAAGTTAGGCCACTATGCCTAAGATTTTCATGGGTTCAGTGTAGTTGGCTGGGGTTGTTCTGAGCTTGGATGAGGTAGGCGGGGACGCTCACCATATTTTCATGTTGGGCGTTAAATTATAGAGGTTGCTATGATTATGAGGAGTTTGGTCACAGTTATAGGGAGTGCCCCATGCGGGAGTTGACCTCCGTAGCAGTGCTAACATCCAATATTCCCCGGGCTAGAGTGGATGAAATTTTTCTTATATGTGAAGAGCGAGCTTGGCCACCAGTCTAGAGTTTTTCCCCGGAGTGGGATCATGGTGAGAGATGTTCAATTAAATTAGTCTCGTGGGATGTTGGCACGTTTGCTTAGAGGTTGTGCCTTTGTTGTTGCTGGTACTACTTTAGGTATTCAATTGAGGTTAGGCACGATCCATTCTATTCTTCTGTAGGCCTGCCAGAGGTTGAGGCGCCACGTATCCCTTCTTTGGATGCGATTTTATGGATCCCTTTATTCTTATCATCTGTGATTTGGGATTTTCATGCCCATTTATGTTTATTTGACTTGTAATCTATCGATGGCTTGTTATGGAAGCTTGATTTGAGGATTGAATATGTGACTGACCTCGTGTAGTTGATTTATTTTAGTAGTGGATTGACTAGGCAATATTCCTTCGATTGGGAGTTGTAGTTGGGTCACTTCCCTTGCGTTTTCCTTGGTGTCATTTGTCATATATTCTCCATGTGATATCAATCCTTGTTAGATAGGTGGCCAGACTAGCTTGCCAAGTTGTGTGTTGTTAGGCCTAGTAAGCTTAGGAGGCTGCCTTAGTTGTGTGCCATCCTTTTGGAGTAGAAGTTTGGAGGTTGCTAGTTGTTAGAGTAATGTGAGGGTAGTTTTCCCTTTTATAGTTTTATGGCAGTTTTAGTTTGGCCGCTTTCTTCCTTTTTCTTAGTCTTATTCTTGGATGTGAATTAGTTTTTTCGCTCATTCTATCTTTTTGGATTAATCTTGTTCTGGTGGTCTTGGAGTTTGGTTATGGCCAGTCGGAATTTGGAGCTATACTACCTTGTTGTGCCTTGTTGCTGCTTTTATTCTTTCTCAGCGGTGCATTGACTGTTCTTGAGGTTTGTTTGGATTTGGAGTCACGGTGGAAATTTGCTAAGAAGGTTCATATTTATGATGGGGTCAAAGTAATTTGTGGAATCCATGATTTGGTTCTTGTTCAGGATGCAGGGTTTGCTTTTATCATACTTCGCATCTTGCAGAGTTCATTGATGGTAGTTGGTGCCCTTGGGACATCACTTTAGTTGACTATGTTGATACACCGCCAACCGTCTTGGTCTCCCTCAGACTAGGTAATTAGTACAGATTTGTGGTTGCAGAGTAGCTTGTTGTCTCATGGTGTTGTTTTTTCATAAGTTCCTTTGAAGGAGAGTGCTTAACTCTAGAAGATTGAGTTCTAGCTTGGGGTTATGGTTTTTGAGAGTTAGGAGTGGATTTTAGGCCTTGCCTTGATAGAGTTCCTTGTTTTGGTGGTTGTTGTTCCTTAATAATCAGGCAGAGCATGTAGTTCTCCCAAGGTTTATGTTGTCTTGGTTTGTAATCAGGTTTCAGATGGTTCTAGAGATGTCCATGATAACTAACGACTAACAAAGCACTTTTGATTGTTAGAAGGTGTAAAATTAGGAGCATAAGGTGATTATTTGAATTTGTGAGTTGGGTTGCTTTTGCCATTATCCTGTGTATACTCAAATTGGGAGTTTCGGTATGGTGTTGGATTTATGGGATGAATCTAGTTCTTTCTATCAAGTTTGATTCTGTTGGAAGAGAGTTGGGATCCAAAAAAGGAATTGTAGGAGCTTTTGGGGTTTTTAAATGAACTTGAGGATTTTACCTCTTAGCCTGTGATTTGTGTTGGCATTTTTTGATACGAGAGGGTGTCTAAGGGTCTAGAAGAGTATGCAGGCTCGATATCTTCTTTTTTTGCCTTCAGGTATTAATTGTCCTTTTACTTTCACGAACAAAAGTCCTTTCAGTAGTGGATGTTGTAATGACCCTCCAAGTCATTTTCTCCATTTTTTGATCTTTTCACCATTTAGAACTTTCTTGTAGCGACACTTGTCAATTATGACTTACTGGGATTGACAATTCGGTCTCTGAGCTGTTTATTTGAGTTTCGTGCAAGTTTTCATGTTTTGGAGCCTTTGAAACTTTAATGGTTGGCTTCAGTCAAAAGTTTAGGAAGACGACCTTATTATGTAATTCTAACAGTACCGTCAACTCCGGAATGGCCATTTTAGGCTAGAGGCATGGTTGGTTTAGGCCCCGATTATGGTGAAAATTTGTGCCGTTTGGCGTTTAAGTTTTGAAGCTTAAGCCAAAGTTTTACTTCAGTCAACATTTTTGGTATAAATGCTCGGATGAGAATTCCTAAGCGCGATTAGCTGTGGAATGTCAAGTTTGGTCTTGAATGACCCTTCAGATAGTTCTTGAGGCTTTCTGTCCCAATTTGAGTCCTCTTGTGAATTTGAGCTTGAAATTGAGCTGGGTGTGGGACCCATTTTTTATGAAGATAACTTCAGATAGAGGTTTCAATGATTCCATTGAGTTTGAAATATCAAACTTGGTAGGGGAATATAGTTTGTTTGTATTTACGGGGTTCTGAATAGATTCCGAGTGTCCATTAGAAGATTAGAGCATTTTTCTCCAAATTGATGTGCAACAGGGTTGGTGTGACCACTTTAGTAGGCCCCTTGACAACAATCATGGTAGCCAAATTTGCGGACTATGGGTCAGTTGTACCATAGGAGCCTCTTGGAGCTTGGTTGTTTTCACAGGCTAGGCATCGCTTTCACAGTCTTCGCTGAACGTTTATATTCTTTTTCTATCCGTTTTAAACATTCAGCCATATATTCAAACTTTGATGTTGGTGTGGCAACATGTGGGACTGATCGGGGAAGCGTGGAAGTTGGTGTATTGAGGTCATTTTCACCCAAAAAGGGATTCCCTGTCTCTTTTATTTGAAGAATTTGTGCATGTCTTTGTTTGGGCTACTCTGTGCATTGAATTGTGCCTTATTTTGGGACATAAGCCCGTAAGTTGATAATGACCTTTTGACAGAGTCAATTTTGATATTTCTAGCGCGGGTCCTATATTCCCATTTTGACTCGACTTTGGATTCGTTTCCAATTATTGCAAATTTGGTGTCTAACCATTCCTAATGATGCTGTAATCGATAATTTGATACTATGGCGGTATTCAAAGACATTTTGGAAGTGGTTAGATCTTGAGAAATTGGATCGGAGTGCGCACGATCGGCTTTGAGATAGGCTCCGATCTATATTTTTAACTCCTCAGAATTTAGAAGGTCGAAAGAAAAGGGAAAATATTGATTTTGGCACCAAGACAAGTTCTACGAGTCCAATCTACAGACTGTTGGAAGTCCTACGGGCTGCAGGAAGTGAAAATTAGAACCCATAGTTGAGTTTTGGAAAATTAAGTTTTTGATGTTTAACCCACGAACCATAGGATGGTTGACGAGTCATAGATGGGTTTTGTAGGAAGATTCCATACTTTGTAGAATATTGGCCTTATACTTGGGTTCTACAGATGGGTTCTACCGAAGGAATTTAGACGGACCGTAGAAAGGTCTCGTGGAAAGTAAGGTTAAATTGGGTTTCTGAGGTTGGTTCTACGGTTTACCAGGACGGGCCGTAGTAATTCCTCCAAGCTGTAGGTCGCAACCGTAGGATAGTCCGATATTTATTTCTTAAGAGTATTTGCATCTTTTCCTATGCATCTATTACCTATACTATGTCATTTTGACCATTATTTTAAGTCCTATAACTACCCTTCCACCCTTCAATTTCCCTCTAACTCCATCATTCACTTAAACCCCCGAATCCCATCCATATTCATCTTCCCCAATTCTCTCTCATGATCAAGGAAGAAGAAGCTAGGGTTTCCAAATAAGTCTCCTTTTCACCATTTCTTTTGGGATCTAAATAACAAGGTATGTAGGGCCTAATCAATAGGTTCCATTCATCCATTGAGACCAAGGATTTCTCAATTCTCCAAAATTGATTAGGTTTTCATTTAATTCTTAATGGGTTATAATTGTGTTGATTGAATTGTTTTATTTTGATCTTATTATGATTATTTTGACTCAGTTACATTCCTTCCATGTGATTTCACATGAATCGATCCATTGATAATGATTTTTTACTATGAACCCCTAAAGACATGAATTGATGAAGGAACTATGAATTCATCATAATATTTCCATGAAGTTATGCATGATCTATGAAAATGAATAGTTTATGAATTAGGTTTCTTTAAGATGACCATCAATGAAATTGTGAAAGGTTTTCTCACATTAATAAATCATGATTTGATGAAAAGTTTTCTCACACATGGTTTAAGGAGCTACTCTATGATGTTTTCAGCTTTGATTAGTAACTTAATTGTGCTTTTCCATGGATGATGATATGCCTATATTATGACTATTCTCTTGGGATTTTACTTAGAATCAAGAGGATATTGAGCTGGAAGCTCTCCCGTTAGTAGAGACTGGGTCTCTAGTACCAATCTCATTGTCCCTAAGTACATACCCCCATAGGTTGTCTTAGAAAGTTATAGCTAGTGGATCCACCTAAGCTAGAATTTTAAGGTCTTTGACTTTGAAACCAAGGACATCTCTTTTCGATGTAGGAGAAAGACACCAAATCCCACTTATAGCTCATGTGATCTATGTTGGTTAATAGTAAATATCCCCCAAAATGAACTAAGTTGTTCTTGAAGGTTCTATGAAGCTTTACTCATGATTTTAAGATGCATTGACTATGTTCATGATTTTTGATGTCTCTTTAAAGGTTTTAGTATGTTAATATTGGTTATGCATATCATGTTTTCAATTATATCCTCTTATGATCATGTTTCATGTTTTTATGCATATCCCTCATACTTAGTACATTCCGTACTAATGCATACTTCTACCTACATAGTTTAATAATGTAGGGTGTGATGTTTCCTCTCCTTTTTCTCGTGGCTAGTTGGTGATCCTTTGAGTGTTCAAAGTTGATGATGTGGTGAGTCTTGATGTTCCGAGGACCATGTCATATTCATTATGTTTCCCTTATATTTTAAGTTTTCAGACATTATACATGGTATACGGGTTACGTTCCGACCACTTCTTTTAATGTACTAAAATGACCTGCCAAAACTATGTTAGATTTCCGTTTTATGTCAAAACTCTTTTATTAATATGGGACTTGTTACCTTTATTTCTCATATTTTCTATTATATTGTGTTGTATGTGTGTCAACTGGCTGGTGTAGGGCTTCACAGGGTCTTACATGCCATGTCTTATCTAGGGTGTACTTTGGGTCGTGTCAAACTTGGTATTTAGAGAATAAGGTTTTAGAATAAGGTCCTAAGATGTCTGACAATCCACATTGAGTAGATCATTGTTCATGAATGTGAAGCGCGCCACATTTATGAATAGGAGGCTACAAAGTATTTAAGAAACTTCACTTTTTTCATTATTCTAAAGTCTTGCCATAGAGTTTATCACCATAAAGATCCTTCTCCTAAATTTTGTCCTATGATTTTAAGATATGGCCTCTCAAAGAGCTTACGTGAGAATAAATACAGGTGAGAATATGGATCCCCAGGTTCCTCAAGTTCTGGTTGACCTTTTGGTCGAGCAAGTGACTCATGCCGAATTTTGAGCCACTTTTCAAGGGTTGGCTCTAGCTATGACGGGCCAAACAAATATAGAAGCCTTTGTTCCCGTGAGCCCAAATGTGAGTATGGTGGTGACATGGATAAGAGACTTCAAAATGATGATTCCTCCAAATTTCCATGGTTCCAAGGTCAATGAGGATCCTCAAGAGTTTATTGATGAGGTTTATAAGATAGTGCAAATTATGGGAGTCTATACGGTGTAGAAGGCGGAGTTGACCGCTTATTAACTCAAGGGTGTTTCTTAAGTTTTGTTTGAACAATGGATACATGAGAATGTTATTAATACATGTCCTCTTGATTGGGAGAAATTTAAGGGACCATTTCTTGATCATTTGTTTCCTCTTGAGATGAGACAAGCGAAAGTGCTTTAGTTTATTAATCTCTGTCAAGGTAATATGAGTGTGAAGGAGTATGCTTTGAAGTAAACTCAACTGGCTAATTATGCTCCAGCTATGGTTGCCGATTCTAGGGCAAGGATCAATAACTTTTTATTGGGTATTTCTAACTTGGTTGTCAAAGAGTGTCGTACCACCTTGTTGATTAAGGAGATGGATATCTCTCACTTGTTGATACGTGCCCAACAAATCGAAGAGGAAAAGCTCAAGGAAAGGGCAAGAGAGTCCAAGAGGTCAAGAACAGATAATGGTGACTTTTCTCATTCTAGGTTCAATGGACAAGGTCGTTCATAATTCTGGCAATGACTTTTTGGTAAAGGTTCTTCTAATGCACCGATCCCTAAGTTCAACAAGGATAGGGTGTCCAACCCCAAACCTCAAGGAGGTGGTGGTAATTGATCCTCTATTCCCACTTGCTCAAGGTGTGGTAAGAAACATGATGGAAAATGTTTAGCCGGTAAGGATGGTTGCTTTAATTTTGGAAAGAATGGTCACAATATGAGATATTGCCCATTGCTTGTTACCATGGGAAGGGATGGTAGGCAATTTCAACCCAGTGGTTCCGGTTCGGTGCTCCAAAGAAAAATAGATTTTATGCTCTTCTAACTCGATGGGCTCGCGAGGGTTCTCCAGATGTGGTGACTAATATGTTGAAAGTCTTTCATCTTGATAATTATGCTTTACTTTATCTGGGTGTGTAACACCTCATGCTTTAATAAGGTAAAAGGGAGTTAATGGGCAAGTCCACAGGACAAAAATAGGCCAATGACCTTTCACGAGACCCAAAACGGTCCATTTAGGGCACTAATGGTTGTTTAAGGCAAGTGGACTCGCCATTTAGGGCTGCCAGGATTTGGAGTGACCTGGACAGCTTCCTAAACGGCCCATCAAGAGGTGTAAGTCCCATTTAGGGCCACTAACCCAACCGTTTAGGGTTGTCAGGAAGGTGGGTCTCCTGAACGGTTCGCCATATGGTAAGGGAGGCCTTGTATGGACCGTCCAACCTTCCTTTTAGGTGACTCTATAAGTTTTTAAGCTAGGGTCATTTTAGTCTTTCCCCTTAATGTTTGGAACCTAAACTACATCATTTTAAACCCTATTTCCAGACCTATATAAGAGAATTATGTCATAAAACTACCTCTTCTAAATCATTCACCTAATTCCTAAATTTCCCTCCAAGATCACCCCCAAAATCCTCTCAAGAACTAAGGAAGAAAAATCTAGGATTTCACATCAAGATTCTCAATTCACCATAGATTGTGGGCATTGATCACTAAGTTATGTTAGTATTCACCTATGGAGTCTTTTCCTCTCTAGAGTTCCTAAATTCTTCAAGTTTTACAAGTGAGATTCTCAGTTCAAAGATATGGTTTTATTCGATCTTCATGAGTTCTTTTGAATTATGATCGAATGGATTATTTTCTATCTTTTTACGCATGAATTGAATTAATTGCATGATTTTGAGTTGAACTCATATGAAACCATGCATGATCCACGATTTTAGACTATGACCACATGATGAAGTTTATCAACTAGGAAAGATGAATATACGAAGATGTGCATGTTCTTTTATGAAATTGATGTAAATGATTTGAGAGTAAAATATCAATGTTGTTGTTGTTGTTGTGAAAGGTTTTCTCACATACCACTAAGAATATGTTTGTGAAAGGTTTTCTCACAAATGGATTCCTGAGGTTGAAAGGTTTTCTCACCTAAGCTGAATCAAGAATATGGAGATATTCTAAATTAACTTCAGCTTGGATTTGTTGCTTAATTGTGCATTTCCATGGATGATAATATGAATATGATAAATGACTATTTCATGGGATTTATACTTAGCACCGATAGGATATTGACATGAAAACTCTTCGGTTAGTAGAGGCCATGTTTCTAGTAGAAATCTCCTTATCCCATAACTATGTGCAACCATAGGTTTGTCTTAGATAAACATTAGCTAGTGGATCCACTTTATCTCAGACTCATGGTTCTTACCTTGGCAAGTAAGGACATTCTTTTTGGTGTAGGACATACAATGGATTCCATGATCTAACTCACATGGTCTATGTTGTCTATATGGTAAACTTCCCACAATAATGAACTGAGGTTACTTCTAAAGTATCTCACAAGTGTTTTAAAGATGTTAAGCTTGCATTGACCATGATTATGACTTATGTATTCTAACCGATTTAGCTGGGTCATTGCATGTCATGTAAAGTCCTTTAACATGATTTCATAACTCTTATGCATTGCTATCATTCATAGTACATTCCATGTACTAATGCATACTTGTGCCTACATTGTTTCACTAATGAAGGGTCTGACACTCCTACCTCTCACACTCGTGACTAGTTGATCTTTTTGGTACTTAAGGATTGGTGAGTGTTCATATTTTGAGGTGACACTTTTATTGCTTTCTTTACTTCAGTTTTCAAACTTTGTATGTGATGTACGAGTTATGTCCCAATAACTTTTATTAATTTAGTAGATGGCTTATTGAGACTTTTTTTAGACTTCATTTCGTCAAACTCTTTTGTCATATAAGTTTGTTTCATTTGAAATATTTATTTCTATTATCTTGTATGATGTATGCTAAGTTTGTGTAGGGTCTCTCGAGGTCCTGTACGTCATATTACGCCTAGGATATACTTTGGGTCGTGATAGGGTGCTACCTTGTCATTTGTTCTTCTTATGTGGGAATGAGATTTGATGATGGTCCTGAAATCCTTTCTAGCCTTTCATGTCTCTACTCCCATTGGTGATTCTATTATTGCTAATAGTTTATATAAATTGTCCTATTTCTATTTTTCATAGAATCACTCATGTTGATCTTGTAGATCTTGATACGTTAGATTTTGATGTTATTCTTGGGATGGATTAGCTTCATGCATGTTATGCTTCCATAGATTTTAGATCCTGATGTGTCACATTCAACGTTCCAAATGAACATATCATGTCATGGGAAGGGAGAAACTGTGCTCTTAAGGGTCAATTTATATCTTTCCTAAAGGCTAGAAAGATGATCTCTATGGGTTGGATTTATCATTTTGTTCTGGCTAGAGATATAGATTCTGAAGCCCCTACTCTTTAGTTAGTCCAGATTGTAAATGAGTTTCTAGAAGTGTTTCCCGATGATCTTCCCGGTATTCCTCTCAAAAGGGAAATGAACTTTGGTATTGACCTTCTCCTAGATACACATCATATCTCTATTCCTCCCTATTATATGGCCCCGACAGAACTTAAGGAGTTAAAGGATCAATTGATGGAATTGTTGGATAAGGTTTTCATTAGATCTAGTATCTCACTATAGGGTGCTTTGGTGTTGTTTGTGCGTAAGAAATATGGTTCTCTCCGAATGTGAATTGGCTATTGGAAAATGAATAAGGTTACCATTAGTAATAATTATCCTATTACAATGATAGATGACCTGTTTGATTAACTCCAAGGAGCAAGTTACTTCTCTATGATTGACCTTAGGTCGGGTTATCACCTATTGTGGGCAATGGAGAGTGACATTCCAAAGATGAATTTTCGAACTCTGTATGGTCATTATGAGTTTTTGGTGATGTATTTTAGGTTGAATAATGCTCCAACAACGTTTATGGATTTGATGAATAGGGTCTTTATGCAATATCTTGACATGTTTGTGATTGTGTTTATTGATGATATTTTGATTTACTCACGAAGTGAGGATGAGCACATTGAGCATTTGAGGATTGTGTTGAAAATTCTCAAGGATCATGAGTTGTATGGTAAGTTTAGAAAATATCATTTTTGGTTGAGGTCTGTTGCTTTCCTTGGCCATATTGTCTCTGGTGAAGGTATCCAAGTTGATCATAAGAAAACAGAGGCAGTTAAGAACTGGCTTAGAAATTTATCCGCTTCAGATATACGAAGTTTCTTGGGTTTGGCCGGTTACTATAGAAGGTTTGTGGAAGGATTTTCCTCTATTGCTTTGCCTTTGTTAACATTGACTCAAAAGAAGGTGGCATTCCTATGGTATGAATCTTGTGAGAAGAGTTTCCAAGAGTTGGAAGATACACTCAGTTTTACCCCTATACTGACATTACCAGAAGCATCTATGGTTTTGTGGTTCATTGCGATGCTTGGTTATGCTTTGATTCAACATGGGAAAGTCATTGCTTATGCTTTAAGGCAATTGAAAGTGCATGCGAAGAATTATTCTACCCTTGATTTGGAGTTAGCGGCGGTGGTGTTTTCTATAAATATTTGAAGGCATTACCTATATGGTGTTCATGTAGATGTGTTTGACCACAAGAGCTTGAAATATGTGTTTACTTAAAAGGATTTGAATCTTGGACAAAGGATATGACTTGAGTTGTTGAAGGATTACAACATGAGTGTCCTATTTCATCTCGCAAAGGTGGTGGATGCTCATAGTCGACTATTAATGGGAAGTTTTTCTCATGTCGAGGATGATAAGAATAATTTAGTCTGTGATGTTCATATGTTAGCCCTATTGGGTGTTCACTTGGTTGATTATGAAGGTGGTATAGTTGTTCATAATGGTTCCAAATCATCTTTTGTATCATATGTGAAGACTAAGAAAGATATTGATCCGGTAATCATTGATTTAAAGAAGTTGGTTTCTAAAACTTCATTCTCATCGAAAGATTATGGCAAGCTTTATATTCGGGAAATGGTAAGGTTGCATGGAGTGCTTTGTCCATTATCTCTGATCGTGGTACACACTTAACATCTCAGTTTTGGAAGTCATTCTAGAAAGGTCTTGGTACTCAAGTTAAACTTATCACATATTTTCATCTTCAGACCGATGGATAAGCCGAGCATACCATTAAGACTTTACAAGGTATGTTAAAAGTTTGTGTGATTGATTTCAAGGGTAATTGGGATGATAATTTTCCTTTGATTGAGTTTTCTTAAAATAATAGCTATAATTCTAGAATTGGAATGGCTCTATTTGAGGATTTTTATGGCAGGAGGTGAAGGTCTCCTATTGGTTGGTATGAACTTGGTGAGGTTGCGTTGATAGGGCCAGAGTTGGTACATGAGGCTATAGAAAAGGTTCGACTTATTCGCAAAAGGTTGAAAACGAATCTAGGTCGACAAAAGTCTTATACTGTTGTTAGAAGAAGAGAGCTTGAGTTCGATGTTGATGATTGGGTCTACTTGAAAATTTCACCAATGAAGGGTGTGATAAGATTCAAAAAGAAAGGGAAGCTTATTCCCCATTATGCGGGCCCATATTAAATTTGAGGCGTATTGGTAAAGTTACTTATGAACTAAAGTTGCCAAATGATTTAGCATTGGTACATCTGGTATTCCATGTCTCCTTGTTGAAGAAATGTGTTGGAGATCCATACTGCCTTTATAAGGGTTGGGAGCTAAAGAGAATCTTTCTTATGAAGAGGTTCCAGTTGAGATTTTAGACCGGCAAGTTCGACAGTTGAGAAAAAAGAAGTTGCCTCCATGAAAGTTCTTTGATGGAATCAACTAGTTGAGGGTGCTACTTGGGAGGCCGAAGCTGATATGATGTCCTGGTATCCTCATATCTTTTCTTCCACTCCTATTCTAGCTTGAGGTATTAGCTCCTCATGGTTCATTCTTCGAATTTATGCATTTTATTCATTCTCATGTTTCCATATGCATGCATGATCATGGAAAATTGATTTTTGATGTTATGATTTAGCTTGGAGTGATTCACCATGTTTATGTACATTTTGCATTAATGATGGGTCGTTAGTTTCTCTTTTACACTATATATGCTAGCATGATTCTCATTTAAGGATGAATGTTCCCAAGAAAGAGATATTGTAACAACTTAGAATTTGGAAAGTCGAAAGAAAAGGGAAAATGTTGATTTTGGCACCAAGGTAGGTTCTACGAGTCCAACCTACAGACCTTAGTGAGTCCTACGGGCCGTAGGAAGTACTTCTGTAACACCTCAGATTTTGAAATAGGAAGAAGGGGAATGTTTTTTTGCCTATTGTTATACTTTACAGATCCATTCTACGAGCCGTAGAAGCTTCTACGGAGCGTAAAAGGTATTCATAGAAAGTGGGTAAGATAATTTTGAAAATCAAGTCCCAATATCTCTTTGTATGATTCACCAGGACAGCCCGCCAGATGATGTACGAGTCATAGATAAGTCTCGTAGGTAGGACCTAGACATAGTAAACTTTGAGGTCTAGTTGAGTTCTACGGTTAGGGTCTATGGACCGTAGGAAGTCTTACGGACTGTAGAAGAGTTTCGTCAAAAGTTGGGTAATTATAGGTCCCAATACTTGGTCTACGGTGGACCAGTACATACCTGTGAAAGTTTTACGGTCCGTAGGTCACACCCGTAGACCAGTTCCGATAATTATTTCTTAAGGGATTTTTGGTCATTTCCTAATTTTTTTAAACCTATACTATGTCATTTTTGCTTTAATCCGATGCCCAATATAAAGCTTTTAAGTCCTAAATCTACCCACTTTACACAAATTCTCCTAATTCCCCAAAATCTAACAAAAGTCATTCTCCCAAATTCCCTTCAAACTTAAGGAAGAAAAAAAAAGCTAAGGTTCATTAAAGGGAATCAATTCACCATAAATTTGGGCTTTGAGTAGGAAGGTATGTGTGTATTCACCCATCGAGTCCATTCCTCCATGGGGTCCCCAAGGGTTTAATTTCTCAATCTCAAATTCAATTGACCAAATTAGAGTTCTTCTTAATTTTACATGGGTTTCATCCAATCATGATTTTTATTATTGATTAAGTATTCTAATGCATGATTTAATGTTAATACATGATATTTAGTTGAAACTACATCGACACATGCATGATTCATGATTTTCAACTATGAACCTATCAAAATACCATGAACCTATGAACAATGAATTTTTGAAGGTTATGCATGTCTTATGAAAATTATGTTTATATGGATAGGGTGCTTTTATATAAATATATCAATGTTGTTGTGAAAGGTATTTCTCACATATGGATTCAAATTGGTGAAAAATTATCTCACCTATGCTTGAATTGTAATTTAAATAGCTATTGTATGTTTTGATCAATAAGATGTGGATTGGTATTTATCATTGCCTTTCCTATGTTGTAATGTTATTTGATTTTCATCTATTCCGTTGGGATTTAGACTTAGCATCGAGAGGTCTTTGATGTGGAGGATCAATTAGGGTAGTCTCTAGTAGGAACCTCTAGTCCAAAACTAAGTGCCCCCTAATATTGTCTTAAATCACCTAACTAGTTGATCCATATTAGCAAAAGATGATGTGTAGGGACTCTACCTTCATAAGTAGAATCCCCTTCTTTCGGTGTGAGGGATATACCGGATTCCATGTTGGTTAAAGCTAATATCTCACAAAATGAATCTGTTTCTTCAAAAGCTTTTCTTATGTCTCTTAAATTAAATGTGTTAACCGTATCTTACGATCTACATGTCATTGCTTCTTTAAGACTTTAAATGCTCAAAGTTGGTCATATCTCATATGTTTAAACTCTTTATGAAATCATGTCTATTTATGCATATTGGCCCATACTTATTACATTCCATGTACTAATGCATACCCGTGCCTACATTATCTCATTAATGTAAGGTCCGATGCTCCCACTTCTCACACTTGTGGTTAGTTGATCATTCTATCGAATTCAAGACACTTTTACTTGCTTTATGTCTTTATAGTTTTTGGATGATGTATGTGGTGTATGGGTTACGTACCAACCACTTGTTTTGATGTTTTAGATGGCTTGTTGAGACTATAGTAGACTTCCACTTTGTCAAACTCTTGTATGATATAAGACTATTTCTTTTGAATTCTTTATTAATATTATCATGTATGATGTATTCCAAATGGCTTGAGTAGGGCCTCTTGGGGTCTTATACTCCATGTTACACCTAGGGTATACTTGGGGTCGTGACAAAATTGATATTCAGAGCACAAGGTTTAGAAGGGTCCTAGGATGTCTCACAAGCCGCATCAAATAGAGTCTTCTTCATGAGTGTGAAGTGCACCACATTTATGAATATGAAGCTATAAGACGTTTAGGAAATTCTATTTCTTTCATTACTCTAAATTTGTGTGATAAAGTTTAAATTTATATGTATCTCTTCTAATCCTTATCCGATAATTTGCAGGATATGGCCCCTTAAAGGGCATATATAGAAGGAATGTGGATGAGAATGTGGAACAAGAAGCTCCTCAAGTTCCAACCGACCCTTTGGCCAAACAAGTGACTAATTTGGAGTTCGAGCTACTTTTCAAGTGTTGGTTCAAGCAATGATGGCTCAAGATAATAGGGAGGCCGTGGTTTCCTATAACAACCCAACTTTTGAGAACTCTAACTTAACTCGTATCTTCATGGCAAGACGAAGAGTGATTAATATATTAGAAATTATGTGGTGTCATATTTTAAGCTTTCAAGGGTCACATCTTAATTTTTAAAGTTAAGCGCGTTTAGTAATAAAAGTTGGCGAAAGTTATCGCAAGTTCTTTTTTAATGATTTCTTTGAAATTTAGTGCAAATGTCACCGAGGTTTTCTACCAAATAATAAGAGTTATAGGGCCCAAAATATATCAAAGCAAAGGTCTGCGATTCTACTTTCCAACACATCAAACCGTTCATTCACATGACATCAGAATAGAAAGATATTTACTTTTTTGTATCGACTGTACATCAGAGGTGGCTAGTAGGTCCCCAAGGTCGGTGGAACTTTATAAAATAGTATCTTCTTCATTTTTTTTCATTCCAGCTCGTAAGAAACCCAAAAAAAATTAGATAATTGCTCCTCAAATTATCCTTGTATGTCCATGATATCCTCTTGGTTCTTTAAAGAAAATTGCCTTACGGGGTGAGCTCGTTATTTTTGTATAGTTTTCATTATGAATTGTGTGGTGTAGCTTCGTGGAGGTTGTGGCAACATGAGTTTTTTAGTGGTTTGAATTTATTCAGGTGTTCTGGGCTTGTAAAGAAATGTAGGAACCATCTTTTATCAGTTTATGGATACCTTAGGTCTCTGATAGTAATTTACGATAGGAATCCGTATCAATTGTCGAATTGTCATAGTAATTGTTGTCCTTAATTATTGATTGAGTTTACCCTTTTTTTAATGTTGTAGTGGTGCATATAGAGGTATTATTCAGCATAAACTATAAAGAAAAAGGTATGTTAAGGCTATTCCCTTCATTCAACATGATTCCTTAAAGCTTAAGAGTGATATAATAGGGTTGTTATTGTTGGTGATCTCGTAGATATAATTGTGAGTGGTTGGCTGATTAGTGGTTATCAACTCTCATTTTGGGACTCATAAACTGTTAACAATGACCCTACATTAGGAACAACTTGGAGACTATTAATATATATTGTTTACAGCTAAATTGTTCGCCTTTTGCCTATTGAATTGTTTGTTATCACCCTTGGGGATATTGTGGTTAGCTGCTAAGCTATGAACTGCCTACAAGGTCTATGATGTTGGCTAAGGGGACTATGTTATTGTCTATGATGTTGGCTAAGGGGACTATGTTATTGCCTAAGATGGCTATGTGTTGCCTACGGGGCTATATTGATGCCAAAGAGGGTTATGTGTTGCCTACTAGGCTATTTTGTTGCCAAAGAGGGATATGTGTTGCCTACAGGGCAATATTGATGCAAGAGAGGGCTATGTGTAGCCTACAGAGCTATTTTACTGCCTAAGAGGGATATGCGGTGCCTACGGGGCTATATCATTGCCTAAGAGGGCTATGTGACTTCGTACAAAGACAAGGGGCAATCGATAGGGGTATGTAGATTGATTTGGCACCTTCTGGGCTTATGGGGGCTTATGTAGGTGATCTGTTATTTGTACTTGCCAAGTTTATGGGGGTTTGGTTAGGTTGATGTTTGATTATTTTTGTATGTTTAGATTCAATAGCGGGTTAACATTCTTATCTTAATTTTGATTTCCTTACCTGATTGCTTTTGGTATATTATGATACTTGCTTATTTAGTCTATCACCTTTCATACTCGACACATTATTTTATATTGATGCCCCAATTCCTGGGGGCACTGCATTCATTCTTGCAGGTCCGGACAGACGACTCGATAAAATTCCCCAGCAGCATAGTTAAGTTCTAGTCGGTTGGCTAGCCCCTTTTCTCCAGAGCGGCCAGAGTTTGAAGGTTTGTTGGATTTTGTTGTATATAGTTTATGGGTAGGTTGGGGTTTGTCCTGACCAAGCTTTACTACTCTTAGAGGCTTGTAGACTAGTGTGTCAGGTTGTATAGCTACGTTATTATCCATGGTTGCCTTGTTTGTTGGTTTGCCAAAGTTTGGTTTATTGTCTTGATACATAGTATTTCTTCGTTTCTGTATAGAGATCATGGACGCTTTGAAATCCCATTTAGACTTTAAATTTTCCTAGATATCATGGTGGCTTCGACGGCCCAAACATGTTTTATGTGCTAGTTTTTTTATATGTACTGTGGGAGTATTTATATTCCTTATAGAGTTATTGATATTGGCCTTACCGGGCAAGAGCATATTTTTAAGCCGAGATATACTTCTTTGTTTTCTTAACTATGTGTGGCTTCTTAGTGACATTATCAAATGGCTAAGCAGGGTCGGCTCAGGCCCAAGTTTTGGCATTAGATGCCAGTTGCGCCCCTTGAGTTTGGGGCGTGACAAACTTAGTATTCATAGAAACATCGTATCCTAGAGAGTCTGCAAGCTGTGTCTAGTGAAGTATTTGTTTATAAATATATTGTGCACCACATTCTATATGTAGGAAGCTACATGGCATGTTAGATTGGTTATCCTTCTTCTACTCACCTCGCGCAATAGAGTTGTTTCTTAAGGGTTGAGTTTTCGGGCATATGATTGATGATTGTATACAGAGAGAGATGGATGACACCAGACTAACTACAACTAGCCAGGGGATAGACACAACTGTAGGTGAGGGTACCTTGCCGGCAGACACAACTCATTGTGAGTCCCACAAGGAGACATCTTCTCAGCCCGCTATAGTTTCTCCACCAACTCAGGATCCTCTGAGGGCTACAAAATCCCCGCCACACCAAAAATACCACCTCCAGCTCCTACTGTTCCATGTGATCACGATTTCAAGAGTGTAGTGTGCATGTTAGCACAGTTAGTAGCTGCATAGCACCAACCAGTTACCCCAGGAGTTGTTAGACATTCCGAAGGTCCTGGAAGTTCAAGAGTTTCTAGCTTTGAGTCCTTTGGATTTTACAGGGATAGATCGTAGGGAGGACCCTTAGGATTTAGTTGATCAACTTCATAGGATCTTCAGGGTCATGCATGCCTCAACATATGAGTCAGTATAATTAACAACATTTTGATTGTGTTATGTTACAATATTATGGTACGAGAGTTGGGAGAGATCCAGGGGGAAAGATGCATCTCCACCCTCTTGGGATAGCTTTACTAATGCTTTCATAGATCACTATTTGCCTCGAGAGATTTGGGACTCCCGGGTAGATCAATTCCTTAACCTTTAAAAGGGAAACATAAATGTCTGAGAGTATGGCTTAAGATTTGATTCATTGGCTAGGTATGCACCTGCTTTTGTTGATACGATGCATGACAAGTAGAAGGGCTTAATTCAAACTATATCAATGCTTGCACTACCACTACCTTAAATGATAATATGGATATTTCGCATATTCATGTCTTTGCAAAAAGCATAGAAGAGCATTGGCATCGGTACTATATGAGGGAGAGGGTTGAGAGAGAGCAGCAAAAAAGAGCTAGGTCCGCTAATTCATAGGGAGAGTTTCACAGTGGTCCCAAAACTTGATATCCTAGTAGGCCACCCAAACCTCCACTACCGCAGTTCCAAAGTAGTAGACTTGATCGTTGGGGACATTCAGGTCCAGATGAGGGTTCACGAGCATAAGGCTCTCAACAACAGAGGAGTTCCAGCAAGGCCAGGTCAGTCCAGCCGCGTTATGCTACATGCGGTAGGATGCCTTTTGGGAGATATAGGTAGGGTTCCATAGGTTGTTATTCTTGTGGGAAGGAGGGGAATGTGTGGAGGAATTGCTCGGCCATAGGTCAGGGTGGTATGGGTCAGCCGATTGGGTTAATAGTAGGTTCTTCCTCATCAACACATTCTACGGGGAGTGGACCTCATACTTCAGTAGGTAGAGGCATAGGTAGAGGGGGATAATCTAGTTCTGGTAGTGGCCAAAACCGTGTGTATACACTAGCTGACCGACAGGACACAAAGTAATCACTTGATTTTCTAAGAGATACATTGATTGCTTGTTCTCATTGTGTTTATGCTTTGATAGATCTAGGCTCTACCCTATACTATGTTACTCTATTTATTGTGGGAAGATGTGTATATTAGCAGAGTCATTACACCGACCCTTCATTATGTCTACAAAAGTTGGTGAGTCTATTATCGCCAATAGAGTCTACCAAGGTTTGTACAGTAGAAATAATCAACCGTCAGACCTTTGTAGACTTGGTAGATTTAGAGATGGTCGATTTCGATGTCATTATGGGTATGTACTGGCTAGAATCATGTTATGCTAATGTTGAGTTCTGTACAAAGATTGTTAGATTTCATTTTCAAGGGGAGGTAGTGCAAGAATGGAAAGGTATTACAGCAACGCCGAACGGTAGATTTATTTCCTATCTTAAGGCAAAAAGGATTATTACTAAGGGTTTTATTTATCATCTTGTTTGAGTTTGGGATATGGATGTAGAACCACCGATTCTTCCATATATTTCGGTGGTTAATGAGCTCCCGGATGTATTTCCAGATAATCTTCCGGTATCCCTCCAGAATGGGAAATTGATTTTGCTATCGATATGTTAACATGTACACAACCTATATCAATCTCTCCTTATAGAATGAATCCTGATGAGCTAAAAGAGTTGAAGGATCAACTGAAAGATTTGCTGGATAAAGGATTTATCAGGTCTAGTGCTTCACCGTGGGGTGCACCAGTATTATTTGTGAGAAAGAAAGATGGCTCACTAAGGATGTGTATCGATTATTGACAGCTCAACAAGGCTTTTATAAAGAATAGGTATCCCCTTCCAAGGATCGATGACTTGTTTGATCAGCTACAAGGTGCTAAGTACTTCTCGAAGATTGATTTGAGATCAGGGTGCCATCAGGTACGAGATGGGGAGAAATATATTCCGAAGACAACTTTTAGAAGTAGATATAGACATTTAGAGTTTTTGCTGATGTCTTTTGGATTGACCAATGCTCCGGAAGTTTTTATGGACATGATGAATAACATATTCAAGCTGTATCTAGTCATGTGTGTGATTGTATTTATTGATGATACTATGGTGTATTCACATTCAAAAGCTGAGCATGTAGATTATTTGCGAGTAGTCCTTCAAGTTCTTCGAGAGCAAGAACTTTATGTAAAGTTATCTAAGTGTGAGTTCTGGTTGAGCTCTTTGGCTTTCTTAGCCATATCGTATCATATGCGGGTATTATGGTTGGTACACAGGAGATTGATGCCGTGAAGAATTATCCTAGACCCACAACTCCGACAGAGGTTTGTAGTTTCTTAGGGTTAGTTGGGTACTACAGAAGGTTTGTAGAGGGGTTTTCTTCACTTTTAGCACCACTAACAAAGATGACTCTCAAAGTAGTTAAGTTTCAGTGGGCTGAGGCTTGCGAGCTTAGTTTCGAGGAGCTGAAGGATAAGTTGACATCAACACCATTCCTAGCCCTCCAGAGGGTTCAGAACACTATAAAGTGTACTGCGACACTTCTGTATTGGGTTAGGATGTGTGCTAATGTAAAAGGGTTAGCTGATCGCATATGCTTCAAGGCAGTTGAGGAAGCACTAGAAGAACTACCCAACTCACGATTTAGAATTTGTTGCAGTTGTACATGCACTGAAGATCTGTAGACACTATATATATGGCGATCATGTAGACATTTCATAGATCATTAGACATAAGGAATTGAATTTGTGACAACGTCGATGGCTTGAGTTACTGAAAGACAATGACGTAGATATTTTATATCATCTAGGGAAGGCGAATGTGGTAGCTAATGCCCTCAATCGTAGATCAATGGGAAGTTTATCCTATTTAGGTGTTGATAGGTGTGGATTAGCTCGAGAACTTCATCAATTATCCAGCTTGGGAGTTAGGTTAGAAGAGGCAAGTGATAGTGGGGTCAGAGTTCAGAACATAACTGTATCATCTTTAATAGTGAAAGTGAAGGCACGAAAACATGAGGATCCCTAAATAGAGCATCTTAGAGTCAAGGCTCATGATAAGGAGTCTTTAGACTTCAATATAGCAGGAGATGGAGTCCTTAGATATAGAGGTCGATTATGTGTTCCAAATGTGGTAGGGCTTCAATAACAGATTATGACAGAGACACATCATTCCCAGTTTTCTATAAACCCAGGATCGGCGAAGATGTACCATGATTTTAAAAGGATCTATTGGTGGCATGGGATGAAGAAGGACGTTTCTGAGTTTTTGGCACACAATCCTAACTGCCAACATGTGAAGGTTGAGCACTAGAAGCCTGCTGGGATGGTCCAGGAGATAACCATTCCTTTATAGAAGTGGGAGGTAATTAATATGGATTTTATTACTGGATTACCTCGATAGCGTCATAAGTTTGACTCTATTTGGGTAATTGTTGATAGGTTAACAAAAACATCCCACTTCTTATCGGTCAAGACTACTTTCACAGCTGAAGACTATGCAGGGCTTTACATCTGAGAGATTGTTAGGTTGCATGGCATCCAAGTATCTAATATCTCGTATAGAGGGGCACAATTCACTGCTGACTTTCGAAAATCTTTCTAGAGAGGACTAAGGATGCAAGTTAATTTGAGTACAACCTTTCACCCTCAAACAGATGGCCAAGCTGAATGAACCATTTTAACAGTTGAGGACATGCTACGGGCATGAATGTTGGACTTTAATTGAAGTTGGGATGACCACTTACCTCTTATTGAGTTTGCATATAACAATAATTATCATTCTAGCATCAAGATGACACCTTATGAGGCTTTGTACGATCGAAAATGTAGATCCCCTATTGGCTGGTTTAAGGTATGTGAGGCAGGGTTTGTTGGACTAGACTTAGTGCAATAGACAATTGAGCGGGTTAAGCTCATTCGAGAATGTTTATTGACTGCTCAAAGTCGCCAAAAGTCATACTCAGATGTGTGGCAAAGAGATTTAGAGTTTTGTGCCGATAACTGGGTATTCTTAAAAGTCTCACCTATGAAGGGTGTTATGAGATTTGGAAAGAAGGGAAAGCTTAGTCCAAGATTCATTGGGCCATATTGGATCTATCGGAGGGTAGGACGAGTGTCTTATGAGTTAGAGTTTTCCTCGAGGCTAGAATCCCTTCATCCATGTTCCATAAATCGGTGCTCCGAAAGTGCATAGGAGACCCTTCTCGGGTTGTACCTGTTGAGGATGTTCAGATCATAACGAAGTTGTCCTATGAGGAACTCCAGTTCCAATATTAGATCGACAGGTCTGAAGGTTGAGGACCAAATATGTGGCTTCTGTTAAAGTATTGTGGATAAACAAGAATAGGAAAGAGGTGACGTGGGAAGCCGAGGATGGCATGATATCTAGATATCCTCAGTTGTTTTAGATCCCACAGTGGTGACAATATCAATTTAGATTAGCAAAGTGAGGTTGGATACACATTTAGTCTTTTTATTGTTGCTTATTCATTGTTGTTGTTGTATTTTGCTGGTTCTATTATTGCGGAGTTATGGTGCTTAGCTATATGTATCGTCTAGTGAGGTGCTTAGGTTGGAATCTTCTGCATTTCAGGTTCCTGGATATTCACGGTATAGAGGATACTTTGCCAAAGTTTTGGCAACTACTAAGGACTTAACCGCGTGGGTTAGATTTTTCGTTCAAGGACGAATGTTTCTAAGGGGTGAAATATGTAACACTCAGATTTTTTGGAACTCTAACTTAACTCTTATCTTTGTGGCAAGACAAAGAGTGATTAATATATTAGTAATGATGTGGTGTCATACTTTAAGTTCTCAAGGGTCGCATCTTAATTTTTGAAGTTAAGCGAGTTTAGTAATAAAAGTTGGTGAAAGTTATCGCAAGTTCCTTTTTAATGATTTTTCTGAAATTTAGTGCAAATGTCGCGTAGGTTTTCTTTCAATGTAAGAAGATTTAGAGGGCCCACAATATATCAAATCAAAGGTCTACGAGTCTAGTTTCCAATGCATCAAACCGTTCATTCATACGACATCAGAATAGAGAGATATTCACTTTTTTCTACCGACTGCGCAACATAGGCGGCTAGTGGGTCCCCTAGGTTGGTGGAACTTTATAAAACTTCTTCATTTTATTTCATTCCAGCTTGTAAGAAACCTAGAAATATCAGAGAATTTCTCCTCAAATCATCCTTGTTGTTAATGATCTTTTCTTCGTTCGTTAACGAAAATAGCCCTACGTCGCGAGCTCGTCGTTTTGGCATAGTTTTCATTGTGAATTGTGCGGTGTAACTCCGTGGAGGTTGTAGCAGCAGGTTTTTTTAGTAGTTTGAGTTTATTCAGGTGTTCTGGGCATGTAAAGAAATGTAGGAACCATATTTTATCATTTTATGGATACCTTAGGTCTCGATAGTAATTTACGATAGGAATTCGTATCGATTGTCAAATTGTCGTAGTAATTATTGTCCTTAATTATTGATTGAGTAAACTATAAAGAAAAAGGTATGTTAAGAATATTCCTTTCATTCGGCATGTTTTCTTTAAGCTTAGGAGTGATATAATAGAGTTGTTATTGTTTGTGATCTCGTAGATATAATTGTGATTATTTGGTTGACAGAGTGGTTATAAGCCCTCAGTTTTGGGACTCATAATCTGTTAACAACGGCCCTATGTTAGGTACGACTTGGAGACTATTCATATATATTGTTTATAGCTAAAATACTCTCCTTTAGCCTATTAAATTGTTTGTTATTTCCCTTGGCTATTGTGGTTAGCTGCTAAGCTATGAACTTCCTACGAGGGCTATGATGTTGGCTAAGAGGACTATGTTATTGCCTAAGAGGGCTATGTGTTTCCTACGGGGCTATATTGGTGCCATAGAGGGCTATATGTTGCCTATGGGACTATTTTGATGCCGAAGAGGTCTATGTGTTGCCACAGAGCTATATTGATGCACGAGAAGGCTATGTGCAGCGTACAGGGCTATGTTGTTTCCTAAGAAGGCTAGGCGCTACCTATAGGGCTATATCATTTCCTAAGAGGGCTATGTGACTTCATACAAAGACAAGGGTCTACAGATAGTGCTATGTAGATTGATTTGGCACCTTATGGGCTTATGAGGCCTAGGTAGGTGGTCTATTGTTTATACCTACTGATAACGCTCAACTACACTTCATCCAATTCTAAGTATTGGCGGTCTCTAAGAAGTATAAACCCAACTAAGAGTTGGGGTCGATCCCACATGGAGTGATACATTAAAAATTTCAATTAAGAAGTAAAATTGTGTCCTAATCGTTTGTAGAAGTAGAAGTTTCGTAACACTAAAGTAGATCACAAAGTTTGAATGATTAATATCAAATAGGGGGATTTGGGTAACCAATTTACGACTACTAAAAATGAAATTAAGCAAATAGAGAAGGTTTGTTG
Source organism: Solanum chiquidenum (assembly GCA_029582725.1). Lineage (NCBI taxonomy): Eukaryota > Viridiplantae > Streptophyta > Magnoliopsida > Solanales > Solanaceae > Solanum > Solanum chiquidenum. The sequence goes on along the minus strand of JAJOOS010001509.1, from coordinate 1,680 downwards.
GGAGTATGATAAGTTAAAAGCTAATTTCGCATAATGGGTGATTACGAGTTACTTAAAGTTGTCGAATATCAGTGGGTAGGCTAGGTTTTGAGTGCAATACCCATTTCTCAATCAACTATTGTGATTCAAGTGAGTTTTTTCGAACCTCAACAAGCAAAATACAATCGAACAACCCAATACCTTAATCAATCCACTATTTCAAGCTAGATTTGCAAGATTGCAAATAAACCCACTTCTCAAGCTAGATTAGAAAAAATTCAATCAAAACAGTTATCAACTAATAATTCGACTCTAACACTTCTTTCTCAATCAAGTATCGAGTTCTCAGCTAGAATTGCATTTGCAACTACAATTCCTCAATTAAAACATGAACAATTAATTGAAACGACTTCAAATCAATAATAAAATCAATAAATAACAACACCCATTAGCTAATTAACATATTTGAATACAGAATCACACCCCCAAGAATGAGGGTTTTAGCCGAACATATGAAAGAACAAGAAATCGTTACCAACTAAGTTTTCCATAAGATTTTGCCACAATTCACAATTCTCCAAATGCTCCAATTAAAGCTAAAAATCTCACAATCTCTAAAATCCTTGCTTCAAAATGTATAAGATAAAAAAACTAGGAATGAATAATGGGGGAATGTTTTTTAGAACTGTTCATAACTTCTTCACTTCTTTTGAAACATAACATTTATACTTTCCCAGAATTTTAGCATCGGGGTCACTTGGCGAGGTAAATCGGGCTCGCCGACCTGATCAGCGATGCGCCAAGTGCTCCCTTTCTCACCTTTTTGGCGTGTCTTTCAACCAATTTTTTTTTGTATGTTTTGGTGATTGAGATCCGCATCGCAGTTTTTTTCTGCGCGTCACTAAACTGCTTATTTGCTTACACAATTGGTTTTGTCCAAGGGCTGGCCTACTGGAACTTTAGGCGAGCTAAAGGTCCACTCGGTGACTCACCGAGTGGATTTTGTGAGTACCATCTTTGCTTTCCTTCAACTTTTCAGCTTTTTTGCTCCAATTTGCCTCGTAGTATCCTTGCCTTGCTCTTTCGCCTTCATTACTGCATATTAACATTTTAACACTAGTTATGAGCATAAAATATGCATTGAGGACACTAATTCCCTAAATTTTTAGCCCTGAATGAATTGAAATTCCCGAGTCATCAACACCCCTAACTTAAACTTTTCTTGTCCTTAAGTAAAACACAAGAGAGGTCAACACAGATGTCTACAAATAATGCTACTTGAGACTCAACATAAATGCATACGAGGTTCAATCTTCCCAAGCAATGTTCAATTGTGCACTAAAAGTTTCAAACGGTGACTAGCCATCATAAAAAAGAAGTCAAGCTCACAATGCTTGCCTCAAATGAAAATTCAAGCTCAACAAGAGTATTCGAATGCCCTCACATCAAGAATGATTCCACCCTCTCACAAAGTCCATGAAAGATTATATCATAGGGAATCAATATCAACTTTCACACTTTCAAAGATAAACACATGCATGATTTTACTCATAGGCTTGCCCATATTTTCCGATCAACACATCATTCGGCTCAATCAAGATCACCAAGGTCTTCAAGGATTGTAACAGGGCTAAGGATAAATGTATTATAATTTTAGCTTAGTGAATTCTACCTTCATGAAGCATGACTTTCACTTTACTT
>JAJOOS010001508.1:0-28237 GCA_029582725.1 Solanum chiquidenum | reverse complement strand
ATGAAATCATCCATAAACATGAGATCATGAGCCTTGAATCCATAATTCAATTCAAGGATAGTTAAGATCAAAGTCAAAGAAGTTAAGAGTAAAGTCTAAAAGTTAAGAAGCAAGTTAAAGCAAAGTTTCTTAAAGTTTTCAAGAGTCTTTATTAAACGTTTTAAGTTCGTTTTAAGGCTCAAGTTTCAAGTTCGGCAAAGAGTAAAGAGTTGAGTTTATTTCTCAAAAAGCTATAAGGGGACTAAGTATTCCCAAAGAGTTTATAAATGTTTTCACATTTGAGCAAGAAAGGGAACATCGATTCCAAGAGAGCTTTTAAGCTAAGTTTTTGAGTAATCATCTCAAAGTAAAGAAAGAAGTTTGTTTTTAAAACATATGAGCTAAGTATATTTTTGAGAGTGGTATTGAGCACCGATATGGGGATGCGAGTTCATATTAACTCAAGTCTCCAAAAACCATGTAACCATCATGGGTAGTTAAGGATCATACTTTTTAGATGACTTCTTAAGATGCTTTTAGCATAGACTAGTGGATCCACTAAGTTAAGCGTTCTATATGACGGCAAAGTGTAGGACAGTTCTGGCAGCGTAGGTAAGACACTGTATCACCACTTAGGCTCATAGTGGTGGTTGTCGGTTAGAGAATCTCCCACAAAAGTTATATTACTTTTATATTTAAGTACAATTGAGTTTGTTATTGCTTTATCTTTAACGAACTAAGTGGTTTACACTGTTTTACAAGCTTATTATATATTGCATGTGTCTTACTGCTTTATATTGAGTTTAGTTATTCATGAGTTGAACAGAGCCAAGGTAAGTGTTCCTTTGTACGCCTTTCAAGCTTAAGTTGTTGTTTAGCATTCCAACTCGCATACTCGTACATTCAATGTACTGATGCCAGTTGGCCTACATCTTATTATGATGCAGACGCAGGTAACCAGGATCAGCATCCAGCGCGCCGTTGATCCAGTTGAGCACTCCAGAGTCAGTGGTGAGCCTCCTTGCATTCCGAAGGACTCTTTTATTTCGCTTTCCTAGTTTTTCTTTATTAGGATGTTGTGGGGTCTGTCCCAACATCCATCTCAATATTATAGAGTCTTCATAGACAGTCAGACAGTTAGTATTGAGTCTCTCATCTATGTATTTGCAGATACTTTGTTTTGAGACATAAGTTGTCATTTTGGCTAAGATGTTATCATTTAAACTATTGCATTGAGTTTATTCTTATGAGTTAAGTCTTCCCCTGAGTTAAGTAAGCCAGGCCAAGAGTCCGCTTGGGGCTAGCGATGGTCTCAGAGTGTCGGCCACATCCAGGGTGTAGGCTCGGGGCGTGACAGAGGTTTCAACACTCTAACATAAATAAATGAGTGTTCAATATAGATTCTTTGAATAGGTTTCAATTTGCTAACAATAAAAATGTACCGAGAAAATTAATATAAATATCATCTTCTCATTAAGTGACTAGATTAAAAGAAATCTTGACAATTTACTCAAAATATGTCCCTTCCTTTCATTAATAGTGTTATACTAATGTTCTGGATTATATCGTCAAACAATGTATCAACTATAGTTATCAAACAATTATTAGCTACTTTAATTGTATCTCCATTAGGCATTAATAATCAATATGTTGTTGTTTATTGGGTGCCTTTTTTTTTTCTAATTACTTTGAGTGTAGTTTCGTTCTCCCTAGTTCTAAAATATTTTTACTCTATATGCTTGCCCCATATTCAGATATTGTGTTGCTATTTCTCTACTAAGGATGTTTGCTTATACCTCGTTCTACAAGTAATACTTTAGTGTATGTATTAGGCTATTAACCGATAGGGATTAAAATTTTGTTAGTTTTTATTAGAACATTTTACTCCAAAGTCAACTTACTGATTAGTTAAAATTTTACGTTGAAAATAGTTAAACATAAATTCATATTGCACTATGGTTGGGTTTTTCTTTTTTGATGAAAGGATAAAAATTATACTATATCGTGCAACTTTAAAAGAAAAAATAAACTTGAGAGATTTATTATTTCCATCAAGGATTATGCTCTAGTTACAAGAGGTTGTTTTTTTTGTTCTAAAAATCTCGTTTCATGTCCAAAAGAAGACACCACAGATTATGTCTAATAATATAAGATTAAAGAACAAAATAAAAAAACTTAAATATATTAGGAATACAGATGAACCGTCTTCAAATTAACAACAAGAGAAGCAAAATGAACTGCTTGTCGAAAACTTGTATTATACCACTGACTTTCATAATACAATGGTATGGTATTATGAAAGATAAGCATGTTAGCTAAAAGAAGCTGAGAACTTGATTTTGCTGATTATGATTTAGCGTTGTGTACCTGATGATATTTCCCCCCCTCATTCTTTATTTTGTTCATCTGGTAATCTTAATTTGGTGCAACAAAAGAAGATGAATGACCACTTTGATAGCATCTAGATCCTTGTTCATTGCCAAAACTAGAGGGACACATGATTTTCACCTAATATGGATCAAAAGTCTGTTAGCTTCTAAATTTCTTGTGTTTTCTATACGAACTTGCAGAAAAAGATTTGTGAAATTTGTGGTGATATAGATTTTCTAGAAGTAACCATTGCATGCTATCAATGTTAAAATGTTGACGTGCATTAGTAAGTTCTCTCTCTTTTTAGCATAAAAGGGTGGACAATCAGTTAGGAAAGATGAAAGACATGACTCTCTAATTCGTACTTTCTTCATCACCTTTTCCATATCTATATGTTCTTTGTAAACCTTGACCATATAGTCTATATTTTTTATGTACACATAAACCTTGACTTTATTCAATATCCATAGAATCGGATGTCGTAGAAGATTTCCGATACCTCCATTAGCTTCGAAAGGTCCATATTGGTCTAGTACAATGTTTGGTTCTAGTTCTGAGGATTTCGATTTGAGTTTGTGCCGTTGGGCATTTTATCTTTGAAGTCTTGGAAGTTTGACTTCAGTCAACATTCTTGGTAAACACACCCGGATAAGAATTTTATTAATGCGGTTAGCTCAGAAATACCGAGTTTGGTCTAGAACGACTTTTGGTTTCCCTCTCGAGGTGTTTGGGATGAGTTTGTTGTTATACCCCATTTTAACTCACATCATATAGTGTACAACATATTGATGATTCCTAAATTATTTAACTTAAGGAGCCACCACCTAAATATTTTTAAGGTAAATTAGGACACCTATATATTTAACTAAGTAATGCTAAAATTAACTCCAATTAATGGTCTACTTAACTTATATGATTATAAATAAGGGTTCAAGTTATCCTAAAGGAAGGGATTAAGCATCATTCTTTTTCTTTTCTGATTAGAGGGTCATTCATGCTAGTTCAAACATACATCTTGATTTCATAAAAAAATTTCAACAAATCATGCTTTATTATATTAAAGAAATGACAGTTTCTAGTTAATATAAAATTCTTATTGAGAGAGTAATCTAAACTAAGCCCTAAAACCATTCAAGTTAGATATAGATATGGTTAACATCCTTCCTTATGACATCCAACCAAAGAAGTACATGATTTTATATACATAAATTATTAGCTGTTGATAAAATGTAACTTTTGATAAAGAAAAAAATTTATGATGCTATAAGTTTAAATGCACAATTCATCAGCTTACATTACATGGGTATATTTAATAAACAACACAAATACTCTAAGAAGACTACATATTGACGAAAGAACAAAATGATTACACTGACCTTTTGTCAAGCAGTGAACCATGCCGAGGTTTCAGATCTACTAAAATCCGACTTTACTCACAAAAACAACAATACAATTAATCAAAAGAAAAGCCCTGTCAATGTTTTTGAGATTTGGAGAGGAGATGAGATTCAAAAATTCAGTGTGAACAAAGGATGAGTGGTGGCCAAATCCTTTAGGGTAAACGAGTGGCCAAATCCTTTAGGGTAAACGAGTGGCCAAATGCTATAAGTTTAAATGCACAATTCATCAGCTTACATTACATGGGTATATTTAATAAACCACACAAATACTCTAAGAAGACTACATATTGACGAAAGAACAAAATGATTACACTGACCTTTTGTCAAGCAGTGAACCATGCCGAGGTTTCAGATCTACTAAAATCCGACTTTACTCACAAAAACAACAACACAATTAATCAAAAGAAAAGCCCTGTCAATGTTTTTGAGATTTGGAGAGGAGATGAGATTCAAAAATTCAGTGTGAACAAAGGATGAGTGGTGGCCAAATCCTTTAGGGTAAACGAGTGGCTCAAAAACCTCAGAAAAAAAACTTGAAAGTAAGCATTTATAGGTGAAATTACGGTTCTTGAATTGTTGAGTAGGAATTTGAATTTCATATTTTGAAATTGGTCAAAGATAAGCATTAAAGCTCGAAGTTGGGATTTTTGGATTTACTCGACAGTCTTCACGTGATGGACATAGCAATAACACGAAAATAGAGTGACAACCTTTGTCCATAGCTAAAGAACATTGGAGTTTTGTTGAAAATGGAAGGGGAGGAGTGAGAGACGGAGGCTCCTGCGGCATGTGAATTATTAGGGACCTTGGGGGGGGGGGGAGAATAAACCCTAAACAATATAAAAAAGAGAGGGTATTTTAGGTAGTTAAATAAGGATAAAATGGGTAGTAGGGATTGTGAAGAGGGTTGATGGGTTGATATTTGGACTGCTACGTTTGGACCTTTGTTTTTTAGGGTTGATTTGTAGATTTGGGTTGTTATTCGGTAACCATATTATTGAAGTATTTCTTGGTTATTTTCATTCTTTAAATCAATTAATTTGAGCTTCTAATTAAATAACTAGTGTAATATATAATTAGTATGTAGAAGTACTCATGTTAAAACTTTTTTCTAATGATTTATATAAATTTATTAAGTATGAAATTTGATATAAAATGTTGACAATCAATTAAAATGAAATACAAAGTGATAGAAGTGACTTTATTAAGAAAAAAAAATGTATTTTATTTGTAATTCTAAAAATTTAACAACGATAGTATAATAACGATATTAATAATGATGGTATGAATAATATAATATTTTGTTAATAACTTATAAGCTCAACCAAAATGTAATTTAAAGAAAGGATGGTAAAAATTGGGTGTCAAGAGTTTTCCCTCTTTGTCCGGAAGCAATGAAAGAATTTTTGGGTAAAGAAGTTGACGTTGTTGCTAATGTTTCCCGACCATATGTCACGACCTGACTACCCGATTCATAATGGCACCTACTAAAAACCCCCAGCAGATAAAAAGACCCATACCCAGAACGAAAAGTAGTTGCTATAACGGTGGAACTGCACAGAAACTAATACTATAATAAGACAAGACAAAAAGAAAAACAAAAACAAAAAGTATATACAAAGGAAACCCTACCCAAACCTGGAAGGCACGAGTACAAAGTTGTCTTACAGGATAAATACAAGTTCAAAAAGTGGACCACAACAAGCCATCTCAAAGGCAAAAGGCAAGCTCACATATGTACAAAAGGAGAAATGATGGTCCAGGACACCACGAGCTCACCCTCGTCTTCGATATCCACAATCTACAAAAGATGGTACGAACGATTGCTTGTAGCTGGTACTAGGACATGCATAACGAAAAGATGCATAGTGTCGCATAAACCCTAAAACAAGGTACTCCGTAGGCATCATCGGCCGACCGATCAAGAAAGGTAAAAACAATCAGAAAAGATAGAGTCTAGACACAAATAGAGGTCGAGGTGAATATGAAAAGAAAGCACACGAGCATACAAAAGCAAATCTAAGTACTTCTACAGTAAACCTAACTGGACCCCATAAGCCCAGAAGGTACACTATTGCGCAAGTTCTATAAACTCTAAACGGACCCCATAAGCCTGACATGTACAAAGAATACTAAGTCCATAAAATAGAAGAATAACTAATATAAGAACTCCAAATCATCACATTCCAAGCCCAAGTAACCAAGAACTAGTAAAGTCCAGTCCATGTAGGAAGAGTGTCAATCAACCCAACTAGTCAACTCCCAGCACCACTAGAAAAATAGACAATCAACCAGGCCGCCTAGACATATAGTCAACTTGTAGGGGTGTAAGACACCCAGCTAGCAAGACTGACTCGGCGGTGTGCCAACTCCATAGAGGATCTCATATATCTAGGTCGCCCAGCCTGTCTACTCCTACGGGTGTTAGCCGCCCAGGTAGTGAGAGAAAAAAGAAGGTCTAACAAGTCGAGAGAGAAGACAGAAGGCCTAAACTAAAGATCTTCTTATGAGACCTAAGTCTGATATTCTAGTGAAGAAAGACCTACTCCATCCGAACGAAGTAAGAGACATACAAAATTCACAAGGTGCATTGGTCTAAGGAAACAATAGTCTATTCTAGAATAAGCCGAAAACATGTTGAGAATGATCAATATCCTTCTTAAAACCAATTAAAAGGGACAGTGGTCATAATCAATAAAAACCCAGCGATAAGTCAGGGTGGAATCCCATAGGGATTGGTATATCGTTGAGAATTCTTTTCAAGAAATTCAGAAAGTAAAAATTTCTCAATCATTTAAGAAAGAATAGTTTGGTGGATGAATCCACCAATTCAATAAAAAGATTTGGTTATCAATTGCCACAGTTAAATAAAACTTCAGAGAATTTAAGAGTTAATTGTAACACCTCGAATTTGAGAAAGCATTGGAAGGGGTGTAACGGACTTGTCAAGACCCAAAACTAGACCATGGGACCCTTCATGGAGCCCTAGATGGGTTGTGAAGGGGACCACAGTCCGTTATGGTGCTCATGACAAGGAGGCAGAACCTGCCCCAAGAAGGCTCCCTCCCACAGACCCCTAGACGAGCCGTGAAGAAGGAGACGGGTTGTACAAGTGGTCGTGAAGGTGTCAAGTTCAGTAGGGGTTCTCCTCGAGCCACTGGTCAAGGAAAACAGGGGTCAAAATAGCCCGCGAAGCTTCTCACAGACCATGAAGTCGTTTGTAAAGGTTTTAATTAGACTAAGAGTTTAGGGTTAACTTCAAACAGTCATATCGTTTAGCAAAAAATGAATTAGGTGGCCAATGACCTAACAAATTAAAGATCTCTGTGTCGTATTTCCAACGCCACTGAGTTTTCCTAATTCCAAACTTGGAGTAAAAAGTTATGCCAAAAATAGTGACGCCCTATCGGGCAGAAATTCATCACGACCCATTTGACGGGCCATAGTAGTGCATGACGGGCCGTGAAAGCCTCCTTGATGCCAATCCGACAATTTTTGTCAGAGACTGCTGGATCTTTACCCTAATTATTTTAACTCAATACTGTGTCGTCTTTCCTTCTACCCAAAGCCCTATATAATGATTTTAAACCCCCAAATCACCCAAACTCAATTCATTCTCTTAAATTCTCAAAAGAAGACAAGTTTTTCCTCTCAAATATTTCTCTCTCTAGAAGTTGAAGAAGAAACCTAGGGTTTCAAGATATAGCCTCCTAATCCTCCATTGCTTCCATGCTTTTGGTATCAAGGTATGATAGTTTTCATCCAAGATGTCCTTTCCTCCATGGAGTTTCCAAATTCTCCAATTTACAAAGTTAGAATTCCCCAATTGAGTTATGGTTTTCTTCTATGTCATGGATTCCTTTAAATGTTGATTTATTTGATTGATTTAAGAATATGTGTGTATGAATTGAAGTAATTGCATGTTTTAGTTGATTTCCCATGAACCCATGGATAGCCCATGTTTTCTAAGCTATGTTTATATAATGTGGGTCTTGAACTATAAAAGATAAATTTGTGAAAATATGCATGTCTTCTGTTTATGAAATAGATAATAATGAATTTGAAGATTGATTGACTTTGAAGACATGATGAAGCTTATGAATTATTGAATAGAATGCATGTTCATGGAAGTATGTTTATGACTCAAGAAATCCTATAGATGAGATTGTCTAAATGTTCTATGAAACATGGCCACATTACATGAATGACATCTATGTTTTCCCTCAATGCTTTGCGGGCTATTTTCCTAAATTAGGTCTTGATTAGTATGGTATTAGGATATGGCATCAATGATAAGATAAGTCAAGACTTAACAACTATTTCATGAAATTTATGCTTAGTAACGAGAGGATATTGAGATGGAAGCTCCGCCGTATTGAGGTCTGGTTTCTAGAAGCAATCTCATTATCCCCTACCTATGTGCCCCCATAGGATGATGGTCTAGATAGACATAGCTAGTAGATCCACTTTAGCTCAACCATGGTCCTACCTTGGCAAGTAGGACAAGCCTTTTCGGTGTAGGATACATCGGGGGATCATGTTATAGATCACATGATCTTTATGTCGGCTAAGGCTAATTCCCACAATAATGAACTAACGTTACTTCAAGAAGTATCGCACGTGTGTTCAAAGACAGTTTTACTTTCATTAACCATGTTTTATGACTCATGTTTTCTAACCCTCTTATCTTATGTTTTGACTTGGTGTTTGCATATCACGAAAATGTCATTTTTAGCATAATTTCATAATTTTATGCATGGCTATCACACTTGGTGCATTTTTTTACTAATGCATACTCTTGCCTACATTTTCCCAAATGTAGGGTTCGGCAATTCAAATTCACACTTTCGTGGCAAGGGATCTCATATAGAATATTGAATAATTGTGAATCCTCATGTTCCGAGGACCAAGCCTTTACATCATTATGACTTTACTTTCAGTTCTTGAACTTGATGTATAGGTTACGCTTCGATTTTTTCTTATGTACTAGATGGCTTTGAGATGATGTTTACGCCTCCCCTTTTCTCTATAAAACTTTTATATGTTGAAACTGTCTTTTAAAACTTTGATGTTCTATTATCTTGTATGATGAGTGCTAAGTGGCTTGTATGAGGCCTTTCGGGATCTTATACGTCATGTTACGCTTAGGGTCTACCTTGGGTTGTGACATTAACAAGCAATCTAGGGGTGTGGGGATTGGAAATCGATGTCACATATGGGTAATTGTACTACTCTATAGTGATGAACATTCATAAATAGGCTAAGTCATCTTCAATGACGCTAATCATGATTTTTCGATCTCAAAGAATCGGTCTCATCTAAATGAGATTCAAAACAATCCAATAGCATAATGTATTCTCTCTATTGATGCAAAAATAGGGAAAATTGATCCAACCCACAACCTCTATTTTCAAGTAAGTTACAAAAATAACACCTAAATTTCTAGTATTGGATAACCACCCACTCTAATAAATCTCTTTTGAGCAATGACCAGAGATCTGAAGTAGGTATTAAGTTAAAAACCTTAACCAACAAATTAAGCCCATGCTAATTAGCCCAAATTCATGTATTAACATTTGCTAAAGAAGCATAACATAATACACACTACATTAAATCAATACCCAACCCCATAATTGCACCCCCAGATCTTGGGGTTTTAGCCACCCATCATAAAAAGCGGAAAAAAATACCTTCCATGAATGCAACCATGGGTAAAATGAAATTAATCAATTACAAGTAAACCCACTTTGGATTCAACTTAATTTATCAAATTCAAAAGAAATGTTGACTAACCTCAAAAGCTAGAAAATGTTCTTCACAAAGGTCAAGTGTTCTCTCAAAACTCAAAATATTTCTTAATCTTTTTAATTTTCAGAACTATCTCATTTCACTCTCATTTGAGCTATTTATATTTTCCCAAAATTTAGCTCAAATTGCAATGCCTGTTTAATTTGGCGACATAAGTGAGGCTCGTTGAGCTCGTTCGGTGAATCTCCTCTTGTGCTTCAGCTCTCCTTTTCATGTCTTAGTCTTCAGGTGTTTGAACCTTAATCGCCAAACTAGTTCGAGTCTACCTTTCACATTCAGAAAAATCACTGATTACCACCTTGGTTCGCCTCTCAAGAATTCATTTTTTCTCCTTGCATTGTCAGTTTTGGTGACGTTCAACAAGGTCGCCTTTCTTCTTTGGCGTATTACCTTCATTGTTGGAGTTAGCAGACCTCTTTTGATAGACATATGTTTTGTGCACTGTCATTTTGGGCGAGGCCATTTTCACTAGAAAGTCGCCTTTCTCGTTTGGTGATCAACAATGTATAGTTTGCACTTTTTTGTTTTTGCATTTTTTCCTTTCTTTCAAACATCAATCCTTACCTTATCCATTTTCCTTCATAGCTACAAATAATAAACATATCATTAGAATAAGACAAAATTAGGCATTGAGTACACTAATTAATTGTAACACCCCAAAAATTTCTAAGTTAAGATCCGAACTATACTTCATTTACATGTACGGTCGTATCGAGTAATTCTTAAATTGTTCATATATGTAAAGGTAAATTCTTTAGTGTGGGAATGATTTTGGATATCAATTAAGGTCACTAGAATCTCCAAGTACAAAGTTGAGTTGAAAGTTTCCTTACCGATTATGTTTCAATGTAAGATTCTACCTGGGTCAACTTCAAACGACCATATCTCTTTGAATATAAAGAGCTACGTGGCCCATAACCAATCAAATTAAAGGTATTTGAATCTTCTTTCAATGCCACCAATTTCGCAACAATCCAAATTTCGAGTAATATATTATGACCATTTTAGTAACCAGATACAGTGTAGTGACGAATTAGATGACGGGAAAACATTAAAAAGGGTCATTTTTGTCCTTTTACCTCTAAGAAAACTCTACACAAATTTCTTGACTAATTATATACCCAAAACAATCCGATTTTCATATCTTAATCATTTATTCTCTTCTCTCCCAAAACCCTGAGGCAAAACCTTAAGGAAAAATCAAAGAAAAAAACTCCATTCGAGATTCTGCCAATCTTTTTCAAGATTCTTGCAATCTTTTTCAGGTTTCTTCTTCAAGATAATTCTTTCTCCAAGAATTTTATTTTTTCCAACTCAAATTCCTCCATACAATTTTGAATCAGTACTGAAAATCATAATTCTTAGCCATAGAGATTTCAAGAAAGTAATTCAAGCATCTCAAGAAATGCTTTCTTGTTGTTTACCTTCAAGCCAGGGTTTCCTGGCTTATAATCAAGTTCTTATTCAAGTTCTTCAAGAACCTTGTTCTTATAGCTATGTAAGACTATCATAGTATTGAACTAGTTGGTCTCACGCCCTACATCTACTTTCAAATCAGTAAAAGAGAAATATAGGACTCTACCCCTAGATTTGAGTATTCTTGAGGTTAGTTGATTTTGAGTTCTCGAGTTCCTGTTTCTTTTTGAAATTCTATTCCTAATTATTGAATTGCTATACGTTATGCAGTAAGATTCTTGAGTTGATTCGTTCATGTCTATGTTTCAACATGAACCCTATGAATTGAGTATTCTTGAGATGAGTAGTGTCCTTGAGTTCTTGATTTTTGAGTACTGAGTTTCCATATTCCTATTAAGACCCCTGAGTTGAGTCATTCATATCCATAATTCCGCCTGAACCCTATGAATTGAGTTATAAATTTTGAGAAGCTGTTTAAATCCAACATTTAAGTTTTAAACTCAGCTTTTTAGAAAGTAAAGATGAGTTTTGAGAAATAATTTGTAAAACATGATTAGTATGAAAGTCGAGTATGTCATCAATGTTTATGTTGTATGACTTCCCGAGTCATCAATGATCATATCACAATTTGATTTTGATATATTTTTGGGAAAAAGTTTTAATGTATGAATTGAGTAAGAGTATAAGGGAACTAAGTATTTCCAAAAATATTAGTTTTTACATTTATAAAAGAGAAACTTTCATTTCTAAATGAGTTATGAGTTCAAAGATATTTCGAGAGAAGTTACCTCTTTTAACAGGATAGTTTGAGAAATTATCTCAAACTAGATGAAGAGTATATTTTTAAACATTGAACATCAATATATTACTGGGAGTAGTATTGATCACCAATATCGGGATGAGTTCAGACAACTTACATTACACATAAACCATGCATACAAACATGGGTAGAAGATCATGCAAAGTATAGGACAGTTCTGGAAGTGTAGACGAGACGCTTTAATATCACGTAGCTCATACTGATGGTTGTCGGTTAGAGAATCTCCCAAATAGAGTTAAAAGTGTATTTTTATTATATCACTTAATATGTTGAGTTCAGAGATGAGTAAGTATTTTTTCAAAGTTTTAATGATTGCACTCATTTATTTCTTTACATTTCGTTGAGTATATATCTTTATCTATTGCAGTTCTTTCATTCATTTATTTGTTATTCAGATATATTACATACTCGTACATTCAATGTACTGATGTCATTCGACCTGCATCTTTTAATGATGCAGATACTAGTTCTTAGGATCCTCAACAAGAGTCCATTAAGATCACTTCAACTACTCGTCAACTTTAGAGTAAAACCTCCTTGCTTTCGGAGGACTCCAGTTTTATGAGTTGTTAGTAGTAGTTCCCTTGAGGAGTCGTGTGTCTTGTCCCAACACTTATCTTTGTATGGTAGAGGCTTCGTAGATAGATAGTTTTGGAGAGTCTTTCAGTTTCAAATGTTTTCTTTAAAACATAATGTTTCATACCTAATATATTCTGCAAAGTTTTGAGATTCAATAAACTATTTTTTAAATGTTTCTTTCAATTTGATGCTTATGTAAGCTTAAGTTAGACCTAATCCGCTACTAAAATTTATTTTTCTCCTTCTATAATTTTTGTTAGACTAACAAAGTAACAATAACGAAAAGTGATGAACGTTTGACCTCAGACAAGTAGATTGTCTCTAAAAAAAATTATTTATGTAGTTGTGGTGTAGATTTTTAATGGTCTTAACTTATTTATAAATATTATTGATTATCGAAAACTTTCACATAAATTTTTTTGTCACGGAGTTATTCTAACCATAAAATTATCAAATTCTATATTTTTCATGTACAAAAAATAGGAAAAGTGATGTTTAATCGCTACATAAAAACATCACTCAGTTTTAACAAGACAATTATATCATCAAACATATATTAAGACAAATTATGTAAAAGATAAAAATGATTATATATCAAGATATTTTTAATCATTTATTATATATTTACAATTCTTGAGATATGTGATAATGTCAAATCATTTACTTTCTGTCGAAATATTCTTAAAATCTACTAAATTTTACTCTCTTTTTTCTTATAACAATCTATTGTTGGAAAGGTTGTTCAAAAGATTAGAAAGATTATTTATCCCCGCGTGAAGCGCGGATTTATTACCTAGTTTTATTAAGAAAATACAATTATTAAATAATACACAAATATCTAAAACATAATAGAATGTTATGGTCTATTTTATAATGAGTATTGTACAAATTATAAATAACAACTGAGTACTTTGCGTCTAAATATTTCTCATTGCTGATGAAAAGTAAAGATAAAAAGTTTTGCATTTGGCTCACACGGATAGGTCTGAAGGTGTTTCATCAAAATAAAGAACAACCCTCGTACCTGAAAAAATGTTGGTATTCCTGCAAAGATAGCTAGCCATCAAAAGAATCCAATGACCATTTGAAAGCAAAAGTGAAAACCACAAGTAAATAGGAGCAGAATAAAGTAGATTCTAGCATGACATGCATTTATACAAACACTTATTCTACCAAAACTGCAATTATCAATCGATTTAATCAATCAAAAATAATCTATACAAAAATAAATACAAATCAATTGATACTAACCAGTTTATAGAAATACAGACGAAAAAACTCAATTATACAAATACACTTGAATTATACAAATGTACCACGAATTATACAAATGATGTGTGAATTATAAAAACGAGGTCGCCCATAGAAGCTTAAACTATAGCTACAACCCGTAAATATGCAAACTATATCTCAGGAGCCTAATTAAGTTTATTACAATGGCTATTTGTGAATTGTTTTTCCCTATCTTTATTTGTTTTTTCCTTTCATCTTTTATAAGTGACCCCATAGAGAGTATTAGGGATAAATTTTTTGTAATCCATTTAAGGAACATATTACCTTCCTTGAGTTATTAAAAAAACAAAGAATTAACAACCACAATAAGAAGTTGTATCTATGAGGGTACATTTATGGACAAGCTTCTCAACTCATCGCTAAATGTTGGTAATTATTAACCCTTTTTCTTGTACTATTGTAATCATAAACAAGTGTAGCAAATATAACATTATTTTAATATATTATATTTTTCTTAAAAAATAGTTAATTTTATGTCTACAAATAGTCCCTATTTATATATTGCATAATTTGTTATAAAACAATGATCGTCACTAAATCGCATGTTGATTAGAGACAATAAAATAATCGTCACTAATTGCTTATTTATTAGTGACAAAAATTAAGGTCACAAATAAGTAGAAAAATTTGTGGCTAAAGCTTATACACTTTTACTACAAACTATAATTTGTCGTTGTTGTAACAAGTTATTTTTTATGACGAAAACTTTTTAGTATCCAAAATTATAACTATTTCAAGGCAAACAATAGTTTGTCACAAATTGAATGCAACAATATTTTGTGTCAGTAATAACTTAAAATTTATTGCTAATGATACCTAATAAGTGACACAAAATTCTTTTTTGGTGGAAAACTTTAGTGGAAAAAACTTTGCTACTCTCTTTGATTTTTTTCACATACTATAAATATTATTATTGAGTATTTTCCTAATTTAATGAGATGAGTATTTGAGTTTAACTGATTTAATTTTGTTGAGCCTATCATAGCTTGTGTAAGTCTTCGACTAAGTAGTCAGCTTGTCCAAGGGTTTGCTTTGGGACCAATTATGGTTTTCAAGTGTCAGCACATCTAGGGTGTAGGCTCGGGGTCTGACAAACTTTGTATCAGAGCATTGAGTTCAAGATTTAAAGGGTGTCTATGAAACCGTGTCTAGTAGAGTCCTTCTTATTAGTGTGAAGCCCACCACATCTAGAATGAGGAATCTACGACATTTAGAAAGTTTTCACTTTCTTCTTACTCCTATTTGTGTGATAGAGCTCAACTCCATAAAAGTCTCTTCTAACTCAGGCTTATTCGTGTCTTTCAGATCATGTCTCCACGAAATGTTGTTTGAGGACGTACTGTTAGGAGGAATGCCAATTCTCAAGGTTAAAAAGATCCTTATGGACCAGAAGTGCAACCCCCTAAGGGAGATGCCACCTATGTTGAGTTCAGGAATGTTATTCTTATGCTAACTTAGGTTGCAGAAAATCACGTTGGTCAATAAGTAGTGGGTCATCAAGATGTGGGTTATATGTCCAGAATTTGTGAGTTATTGAAGATAAATCCTACAGTTCACGGGGTTGAAGATCATTGGGGAACTGGAGAATTTTGTGGAAGAACTTCAGAAAGTATTTGAGGTCATACGTGTTGTTGATGCAGAATGTGTGGTGTTAGCACCATATCAGCTCAAAGGTATATTTAGAATATGGTATTATCACCGGAAGCTGAACAGGGTAAAGGGAGCACCGCTTTTGAGCTGGGATTTATTTGAGAATGTTTTCTTCAAACGTTTCTTTCCCCGAGTGCCAAGGGAAGCTAAGGTAAGGGTGTTCTTAAATAAAAAATAAGAAGCTTCTGCAAGAGTAAAGCCTCAAGTTTAATCAGCTATCCCGCTATGCTCTGGAGATGGTGAAAGATATGAGGAGCAGGATGTGTTTGTTCGTACTTTCCCTCCATACGTGTAAGGAGAGGAGAGAGACTATGTTGATAAGGGACATGGATATAACTAGACTTATAATTCATGTGCAGCAGGTGGAGGAGGATAAGCTGAAACACACGGAAGAGTACCGAAGTAAGAGGGCTAGGACAGAAAACCATGTGTCCATCCAGTAGAAGACCGAAAATGGAAATCAATCATCCTTTCAGCAGAGGTTATCTGGACCTACTCTATCATCAACTAGTGCGCCTGCACCCCGAAACTGGAATGATCACCAACACATGAATTCTCAAAATTTTCGATCTTAGAGTTCTCTGTCTCAGGAAAGTATTGCACAAGGGTTGCGAAGCCCACCTTGTGCTAAGTGTGGGAGGACCTATCCAGTTGAGTGTCGTGACGGCACAAATTGCTTTTTTAGGTGTGGTGAAATGGGTAACTTTCATAGATATTTCCCAAAGTGGTGGAACGATAATGGAGATAATAGAGCCCAATCTTCTTCAGCGGTTCGAGTAGACAGACCTGCTCCAAGAAGAGCTACTTAAGGGACAACCGGAGGAGCAAACCATATGTATGATATGGCAAGTCGTCAGGATCATGAGAACTCGCCAGATGTTATTACTAGTATGCTTAATGTTTTTTCTACTAATGTTTATGCCCTACTTGATCCAGGTGCGAGTTTGTCTTTTGTGACTCCTTATGTAGCCATGAGGTTTGGAATTTCTCCCGAACAACTTCTTGAGCCCTTTAGTGTTTCCACACCTGTTGGTAAGTCTATTTTAGCAAAAACAGTCTATCGTGATTGTACCATCTCTTTCTACCACAAAGACACCATGGATGACTTAGTTAAGTTAGACATGGTGGATTTTGATTTTATTCAAGGTATGGAATGTCTTGATGCTTGTTATGCATTAATCGATGGTAGAACTCGAGTACTCAAGTTTCAGTTTCCTAATAAGCCAGTTTTAGAGTGGAGGAGTAGTTCATCAGTTCCCAAGGGTCATTTTATTTTATACCTTAAGGCCAGAAAGTTAGTTTCTAAGGGGTAGATCTATCACTTATTCCGAGTTAATGACTAGTGTTGAGACATCATATCTTTAGTCAGTCTAAATCGTGAGTGAGTTCCTAGAGGTCTTTCCAGACGATCTTCCTAAAGTCCCTCTTTAAAAAGAGATGCACTTCAAAATAGATAGTTTTCCTAATACTAAACCCATATCTACTTTTCCATATATAATAGCTCCAGTTGAGTTAAAAGAGCACTTGGGAGATATTCTTTATAAGGGTTTCATCTGACCAAGTGTCTCACATTGGGGCACTCCGGTCTTATTTGTGAGAAAGAAAGATGGTTCTCTTAGGATGTGTATCAATTATAGCGAGTTAAACAAGGTCACCATAAATAATAAGTATCGTCGTATGAGAATTGATGATCTTTTCAACCAATGTAAGGGTTCCACTTGTTTCTCTATAATAGACCTCAGATCTAACTATCATTAGTTGAAGTGACATCCCAAAGACAACTTTCAGGACCCATTATGTTCATTATGAGTTCCTTGTTATCTCCTTTAGTTTGACTAGCACTCTTACTGCATTCATGGATCATATGTACAGAGTATTTAAGCCGTATCTAGAAATGTTTGTTATCATGTTCATTGATGACATATTGATTTATTCAATGAACGAGGAGGACTATGCTAGTTATATTAGAATAGTCCTCCAAACTCTCAAAGATCAAGAGTTATATGCCAAGTTTTCTAACTATGAGTTCTGGCCTGAATCCATGGCGTTCTTTGTCCACATTGTGTTTAGTGAAAGAATTCGAGTCGACACTCAAAAGATTGAGGCAATGTGAAATTTACCCAGACCCACTCCCCCAACCGATATAAGGAGTTTCTTGGGGTTGGCTGGTTACTACAAAAGATTTGTTGAGGGGTTTTCATCTATTTCATCCTTTTTGACTAAGTTGACTTAGAAGACAACTAAGTTTCAATGGTCTAAAGCTTGTGACCAAAGCTTTCAGGATTGAAAACTCAGTTAACTACTACTCCAGTGTTGACTCTACTAGAGGGTACAAAGGTTTTTTTTTTGGTTTATTATGATGCATCCATAGTTGGGCTTTTTTGTGTACTGATGTAGAATGATAAGTCTATAGCCTAAGCCTCCATACATCTTAAAAGTCACGAGAGGAACTACCCAACTCTTGATCTAGAGTTTGGAGCAGTGTTTTTTTCTCCAAAAATATGGCATCACTATCTCTACGAAATTCATGTGAATATGTTCACGGACCACAAGAGCCTTCAGCACGTTTTAACTCAGAAAGAGCTAAATTTTCAACAAAGGAGCCAATTAGAGCAGCTCAAGGATGATGATATAAGTATCCTCTATCATCCAAGTAAAGCGAATTTTGTTGTTGATTCCTTGAGCAAGTTCTCAATGGGGAGTTAGCTAAAGAAGTGCACCGACTTGCACGTTTGGGTGTTTAATTATGTAACACCCCGTGTCCAATAAAAGAAAATGAAACCAATTCTCAGATGTTACAGGTGTAACCCACGCTGGCCACCCATGGCCTGCCTGCACTTGGTCTGAGTGACCCAGAACCACTGCCTGACTAACGGACCATTAGGCAGACCACGGTCCATGGTTGGGGGCCTGTGGTTCGAAAGCCCAAAAAATAGGTTTCTAACAACCATCGACGGCCGTGCTGGATGGTACATCGTCCTGACCATGGTCTGTCAGTGGGATCTCGTGGGTTACAACTGGCAGTTAAGTTTAGGGGTAGTTGGGTCTTTTCCTAATTAACTAGTTCTAATACTAAGTCGTTTTGCCTATGTTTAGGACCCCTATATAAGTCCTTTTTACCCCCAAATTTCCTAATAGAAATCGTTCTCTCTAAATTCACCCTAAAATAAGAACTCTCAAATAATTCTCTCTCTAGAACTTGACGAAGAAGAAGAAGGATTCATCTAGGGTTTCAAGTTACGGTCTCCATTCCTCCATTGAAGGCTAGCATTTGGATTCAAGGTATGATAGTTTTCATCCATGGATTCCTTCCATCCATGGAGTTCCCAAATTCCTTTATTCAAAAGGTAGAATTCTCCAATTGAGTTAGGGTTTTCTTCAATTACCATGGGTTCTTTTCATTATTTATTTGAATGATTGAATTGTGATCTTCTATGAATAAATTGATTAAATATTAAGGTTTTATTATGTTTTCCCCTATGAACCCATGTAATCCCCAAGTTTGCAAGTTATGAGCATATGCTGTGGGATTTTGATCTTAAGGGAAGAGTTTTATGAAATTAAGAATGTATTTCAAGTTTTACATGAAATTATGATGAAATCCATATCTAACCTATGTTTTCTAAGTATTGAAGATTGAAACTAGGTTTTGAACTTCAAGAGGTAAATTATGAAATTATGCATTTTCTTATGAAGTCTATGCAAATGATTTAAGGGTGCTTTGAGAGTAAAGTACCAATGATGATGTTGTTGTGTTGATAAAAGGATATTCTCATAAACAAATACTAGCATGATGTGAAAGGTTTTCTCACATAGTAAGGATTCTTAGGTTGAAAATCTTTCTCACCTAATTGAATCAAAAAGTATGAGCTATCCTAATGAAACTAGCTTGTATTGGTTATCCTAGGATACCTTTCCATGGATAATGAGAATAAGTAAGAAAATACTATTGCATGAGATTTATGCTTAGCACCAAGAGGATATTGACAATGAGATGGAAGCTCTCCCGCTAGTAGAGGTCGAGTTTCTTGAAGAAGTCATGATATGGAAGCTCTCCCGTTAGTAGAGTCCGAGTTTCTAGTAGCAATCTACTTATCCAACTATGTTCCCTCACGAATGATTAGCTAGTGGATCAACTTAAGCTAGAAGTTCATGGTCCCTACCTTGGCAAGTAGGACAACTCTTTTCGGTGTGGGAGACACTGGGGATCATGTTATAGATCACATGGTCTCTATGTCGGTCAAGTCTAATTCCCCACATTAATAATGAACTAAGGTCACTTCAAGAAGTATCACATATGAATTCAAAGGTTTAAAGATGATTAGCTTGCATTGGCCTTGTTTTATGAAGTATGTTTTCTAACCTTCTTATATCATGTTTTAACTTGGTCAATTGCATGTAATGAAATGAGTTGTACCCTTTAGCATGTTTTAAATGTTTTATGCATGGCTATCATACTTGGTACATTATTTTGTACTGACGCATACTCTTGCATACATTTTTCCCAAATACAGGGTCCGATATTCAGGGTTCTCATATTCGTGGCAAGGAGTTGACTTGAAATATTTTCCTAGCTTTGGTTAGCCCTCACGCTTCGAGGAAGGAGTTTTATTGATTCACTTCTTTTCATGTATTTCTCTTTTGAATATGATGTATGGGCTAGGCCCAATTTCTTTCTATTGTATTAGATGGCTATGATGAGACAAGTGGCTTAGACTTCCGATTTTCTTTTATAAAACTATTGAACTTGGACTATTGTTTTACTCTTATTGTTCTATTTCTTATGTTATGAGAACTAAGTGGCTTGTATGGAGTCCTTCGGGGTTCTATACACCATGTTACATCTAGGAGGTACCCATGGGTCGTGAAAAACTTGGTATCAGAGCAAATGGTTTAGAATGGTCCTAGGATGTCTCATAAGTCACGTCTACTAGAGTCTTGTGCATGAGTGTGAAGCGCACCACATTTATGAATGAGAGGCTAAACGATGTTTAGGAAACTCCACTTCTTTCATTATTCTTAAGTCATGCCATAGAGTTTAACTTTGTAAAGTCTCTGTCCTAATCCTTATCCGATTCTCTAAAGGATATGTCTAATCGAAGGGCTTATACTAGAAGGAATGTGAGGGAGAATGCGGAAAAATAAGCTCGTCCCCAAGATCCTCAAACTCCGGTTTGTCCTTTGGCCGAACAAGTAACGAATACGGAGTTGAGGGATGCTTCTCAAGTGTTGGCTCAATCAATGACGGCTCAAGCAAATAGGGAGGTTGTTGTTCGCGTGAACCCAAATGTGGGTACGACAGCTTCAAGAGTGAGGGACTTTATTAAAGTCACAACTTTTCATAAAAGTCACAATTCTTCATAAAAGTCATAACTTTTCATAAAAGTCACAACTTTTCATAAAAGTCGCAACTCTTCATTTAAGTCGCAATTTTTCATTAATTTCACGACTTTTCATAAAAGGAGAAGGCTAGTTTTGTAAATAAATAAATTAAAAGAAAATTCTGGTTTGTGGTGGCGCCACGTAGGCGGGCCTAAAGTTCTCTTTATAAATATATATATATGATTCTTATGCAACATACTTTATATTGTTTGTAATCTTTCAAGATATGTACATCTTGTTTAGACAAGTTTCTAATTTCTTGTATGTATTTCTTTAGACCTATTATATTTTGTTAGAATGTTATAAAAGAAAATCCAAACTACATCACAAAGAAAAAGACTTCTCTTCAAACTTAATAGGCCAACCAAACCATGACAAAAAGTATTAGAATAACATTACTTGTTTTCTGGAGAGAATTTTTTTTTGACCAATGCAAGTAAAGATGATTTATTTCTTGAAGGAAGTCATCAATTTTGTAGTCTTTCTTGTAACGAATGTAAACAGTAATAACATATATATATATATATATATATATATATATATATACAGTTCAAAGGAAAATAAAAACTCGTTACACAAATGGACATGCTTAGTTTTGTAATTAAACCTTTCATCATCTATGAACTACTTCTAATTAAATCAAATGATAAACAACTAGTTAGCTCTAGTATGTATTGAGTTGACTGACACACAATTGTATCATTTGATGCATTTGGTCTCATTTTCTGTACACACTTCATCTTATATTTTGAACACTCCTTTATCTTTTTCATAAACATAGTGTCTGAATACGCTTGGACAAGCTAAATGTCGAGTTTTGTCCATCCTTGAAAATGGTATTCAATAGTGTATTAATCTAAATTACTCTACATATCTCATAAAGCATCTAATTAGCTAATTCTATATCAACTAGAACAATAATTATTGATAAATGAAAGTTTAATGTCTATCTTTTTGTTTCTCATTTCATATATTCTCTGTATCTTTATTTTAAGTGAGATTAATTATATATATATATATATACACACACACGCCTCAAGAGAAACTAATTCATTATAATACACTTTGATTTGGGCATTTTGAGATTAAAGTTTCAACTTTGAAGGTGATGTCTATTTTTAGTTGTTCATTTCATATGTGTTCTTTTTCTTAATTTTAAGTGAAACTCTACCAAAAACAACTTCATTAATTCACATGTATGTTCTCTTCCAACTCTTTTTTAATTATTGTCATGATTAATTTATCTTGTTTTATTAAATTTATTTATTTTGCTGGTGTGACAACTCTAATCACGTACAAAACTATCAAGAATGTGTCATTTGTTATGAAGTAGATGTTTGATATTGAAAATAATTTATTTTATGTTAGTTTATTTGGTAGGCATTTGAATTTTTTTTAAATATATTTTCAAGATCAACCACTTAGTTAATAACCAATGACACGTTCTTGATAATCTTGTATGTTATTAGAGCTATAAATAAGTCAAAGAAACAAATTTAAAAAATCAAGATAAATTAATCGTGACATAATTTATTTTAAAAAAATTATTAAATGTGTGAGGGAACATACATGTGAATTAACAAAGTTTTTTTGTGGTTTAGGTTCACTTAAATTAAAGAGAAAGAATACATGAAATGATCAACCAAAAATGATACATCACCTTAAAAGTTGAAACTTTAGTCTAAAAATGCCCAAATCAAATTTTTTTTTAACGAATTAGTATCTCTTGAATTATGCATACATAAAATTTCACTTGTAATAAATATAAAGGGAACATATAAAATGAGAAACATAAAGGGAGACATCACACCTAAATTTATCAATAAATATTGTTCAAATCAATAGAGTTTTTTCCCCCAAATAAGATGCTTACAGAGATATCTATTGAATATCTTTCATTAAGGATGAACAAAGTTACCCAAGCTCATTCAGATATCATGATTATGAATTAAATAAATGAATGTTCAAGGTATCAACACTCTAACATAAATAAAGGAGTGTTCAATATATATGTTTTGAATAGGTTTCAACTTGCTATCATGAAAAATGTAACAACAAGAGTAAATAACATCTTCTATATCATTACGTGACTAGATTAAGAGAAATCTTGACAATCTACTCAAAATATTATCCCTTCTTTTCATCAATAGTGTTGTACTAAAGTTCTGGATTTGATCGTCAAATAATGTATCAACTATAGTTATCACATAATTAGTAGCTACTTCAATTTTATCTCCATTAGGCAATAATAATCAATATGCTGTTGTTTATTGGGTACCCTTTTTTTTCTAATTACTTTGAGTGTAGTTTCGTTCTCCTAATTTCTAAAATATTTTTACTCTATGCTTGCCCCATATTCAGATATTGTGTTGCTATTTCTCCACTAATGATGTTTGCTTATACCTCGTTCTACTAGTAACATTTCAGTGTATGTATTAGGCTATTATAGGATAGGGATTAAAATTTTGTTAGTTTTTATTAGAATATTTTACTCCAAAGTCAACTTACTGATTAGTTAAAATTTTACATTGAAAATAGTTCAACATCAATTCATATTGCACTATGGTTGGATTTTTCTTTTTTGATGCAAGAATAAAGACTATACTATATCGTGCAACTTTAAAAGGACAAATAAACTCGAGAGATTTAATTCGTCCATCAAGGATTATGTCTAGTTACAACAAGTTATCTTTTTTGTTCTAAAAAATATCCTTTCATGTCCAAAAGAAGACACCATAGATTGTGTCTAATAATATAAGATTAAAGAACAACATAAAAACTTAAATATATTAGGTATACAGATGAACAGTCTTCAGATTAACAACAAGAGAAGCAAAATGAATTGCTTGTCTAAAACTGGTATTGTACCACTGGCTTTCATAATACAATGGTATGTTATTATGAAAGATAAGAATGTTAGCTAAAAGAAGGCGAGTACTTGATTTTGTTGATTATGATTTAGCGTTGTGTACTTAATGATATTTTTCCCACCCCCCATTCTTAATTTTTTTCATCGGTAATCTTAATTCGGTGCAACAAAAGAAGATGAATGACCACTTTGATAGCATCTACATACTTGTTCATTGCTAAAACTAGAGGTAAATATGATTTTCACTTAATATGGATCAAAAGTCTGTTAGCTTCTAAATTTCCTGTGTTTTCTACATAAACTTGTAGAAAAAGATTTATGAAATTTGCAATGATATAGATTTTCTAGAAGTAACCATTAGATTCTATCAATGTTAAAATGTTGACGTGCATTAGTAAGTTCTCTCTCTCATTTTAGCATAAAAGGGTGGACTATCTGTTAGGAAAGCTGAAAGCCATTACTCTCTAATCCGTACTTTCTTCTTCACCTTGTCCATATCTATATATATGTTCTTTGTAAACCTCAAACATATAGTCTATATTTTTTATGTACACATAGTCCTCTTCTTGTTTTTAAAAATTCTGATTTTCTGTAACTTTCAGGCATTCTGTGCTGGGGTATGCATATGCACAAAAGGATTGTTGTTGTCAAAAATGTGATATTGGAAAGAGGGTAATTTCTTTATCATGTTGACTAGAAAATGAGTACTCTTAGGGATCCAAGTTACATGCCTCTACAAAGATTTGTCAGAGTACTATGCCCCCAAAGAAATGTATGAAATTTCCAGGTGGGCATTGTATTAACGAGAAAAAGTAGGTACAAACCGGAAAAACCAGAGGCCTACATGATGAAGAAGCACTCGTTCTTTCATTAGGCGACAAAAAATATGGATGTCCACTGAAAAAGACCGTCTCTTCAAGAGTTGTGTCAACCAAATTCATGTTGACCGTGACTCAAGGAAATCTAAGCAAGCCTAGAGCTCAAATTTTATTTTTTTTTCCTGAGAAGAGTAGCATACAATATTCTTTAGAATAAGTAGAATATGTGAAACCTCGCAATGAAGGCCACCATGGGTAGACCAGATGGACCCACCAGATTTATCCTCCCGATCCTAAAGATCGTTACTCTTGTTGTTCTCAGGAAATTAATTTGAAATTTGAGCTCTAGACTTGGTAAAATTCCGTCGAGTCACGATTGCCATGGATCTGGTTGACACAACACTTGAGGAGACAATATTTATTAATAGATATCCATATTTCTTGATGCCCGATGACAGAACAAGGACTTCTTCAACAAGTAGATATCTCGTTTTTTCCCAGTTTGTACCTCCTTTTCCCAATTAAGATAATGCCCACCTAGAAACTTACCATGTTTCTTTGGTTGCACAATACATTGACTAATCTTTGCAGAGGCATATAACTTGGATCCTTAGAATGTCCATTTTCTTGTCCACGTGATGAAGAAACTACCCTCTTTCCATTTCACATTTTTCACTAAACCAATCCACATGTGCTTCGTCACAACAGCCCAACACACAGAATCTAAAAGTGAATTTCAAAGCATATTTTTTAAAACATGAAGAGGACTATGTATGTACAAAAGATACATGCAGTAATTAAGAGAATTAGATGCAATAACATGCTAATGAAAGAATCAATGTATCCTTTAGTTAGAGCCCAATATCCAATACCATTTGGAACCCGTAGTGAAGAACGCCAAAAATATTGGACAACTCGAAAAGATCTTTATCGTCCCTAAGAGGTATATCACTTCCATTTATGCTTTTAGTTTTATTCCACTATTTAGTCCTAGTTAAGATTCCAAAATAGGGAAGAAAAGTTGATGATCTAACTAGCAGTTTGCTTCAAGAGGAAAAACCTCTTGGGTGAAAATATGAACTTC
The DNA here is from genome assembly GCA_029582725.1 of Solanum chiquidenum. Lineage (NCBI taxonomy): Eukaryota > Viridiplantae > Streptophyta > Magnoliopsida > Solanales > Solanaceae > Solanum > Solanum chiquidenum. Next base: position 2,769 of record JAJOOS010001508.1, on the reverse strand, counting down.
TTCCTTAGAAATGGAAGGTAAATGAAAAAATGGAGGGGTTTGGGATTGGGACAACGTTTGAGGTTTACAAAAACATATAGATATAACACAAGGTGATGTAGCAAGTACATATCAAATAATCATGGCTTTCAGCTCGCTTGACTGCGCTTTAAAGCTAAAAATCAAGAGGGACATACAGAACTACTCCGCACGACAACATTTTTATATTGATAGCAGGTAATATTTACTTCTTGAAAACCTATGCCACCGCAAAATTTCACAATTTTTATTCTGCAAATTCATAAGAACAAAAATTCAAAGCTAACCAATTGTTGATCCAGCTTAAGTGAAGCTCATATTGTGTTCTGGTTTTGGCAATGAACAAGGATCTAGATAATATCAAAGTGCTTCACGTATCCTCTTTTGTCACATAGAATCAAGATTACCATATGATCAGATTGGAGAATGAGGAAACACAATGTCAAAATTTACACAAAGGAAAATCATATTCAACAAAATCATGTTTTCATCATCACTTAGCTCACATGCTTGTATCAGTAATAAATCCCCTTTTCACAGCAGATGCATATCCATTGCATTCCAAGTATTATTCCAACAAATTATTTTCCATGAATATTATTTGGTTATATCTCATCCAGACATAAACACCTCCAGTACTCCTCCTTAAGAAACACTTTATGGAGGTAAATGACATAAAAATCCAGTGGCACAATACTAGTTTCTTTTCTGCCATTGTAAATAAAATCAGTGTTGCTAATATAGTTGTGGGACAGTGATATACATCATAGATCACTATAGCTGATATATTGTTTGACTATCAAATCTAGAACTTAGAACCACAGTGTTTATGAAGAGAAAGAACAATATTTCAGTAAATTATGAAGGGCTTCTCTTAATCTAGCTCTTTAATGATATATCACTTGTACTAAATTCATGCTTCTTATATAAGGAAAACATACTAGGGTTTGTTGATGACCACGTATATAATTTATAGGCCACACAAAAATTTAAGAAGTTACGTGTTGATTCTACTCTTGATCGTGCAACTAAACTTAAAGCAATAAGTTCCTATTCCTATTGAATTACATATTTGTGGAATGAGTAAGTGATGAGGAAGAATTTCCAGGATCGATTGATGACACCACCTATTGGGTAAAGAATGAGACTCAAGGATGAAATTGAAAGTCTAATGAGGGGCATGTTGTTAGGCAGGAGACAATTTTAGAATGGATTGCTGAAAGACATACAAATTGTCTTATGCAGACTTTCACTACATTTCTGTAGGAGGTTACTTCCACCACTCAAACCCCCAACCTCCTTGTCACGTGGAAGAAACTTTACTATTAATGTGAATAATTTCATCACATTACTGGAACAAGTAAATACATAATATACACATTAATGTGTCTTATTTTATTTTCATTTATAATGATGCAGTACCTTCATTTACTCTAATCATATTTAATAATATTAGTATCTTCTACAGATAATAAAGAATCTAAATTTAGAAAGAAAAAAGGCAATAGATATGAAGGTTAGTCAATTTAAAACATCTTTTAAATTAACTCTTAGGAGTATTTATCATGACAACAACTAATCAATGCGGGTGAACCTTTCTATCACTCTAGATATTCACTAATACTTTGATGTTCCACATTATCCTTCTTCATAAGTGTTTAACACTCCTTAATTATTTTTACTATCAGCGTATTTACCTCCCGAAGACATCAAATGGTAGAAAAATACCATAAAGACTATACAAGTAGAGTAGAAAGAAAAGAATAGAGATGGGAAAAGTTTGAGCAAAAATTCTTCCCTTAAAGCTCAACATTATTTTGTACTTAAAGTACCACATTTGATAGATAAAAATGAATTGTACTTTCAGACATACCTATGCACAAAAAAAGAAAGAGTACTCGAGGGTTCTTCCAAAACAACTTCTGAGTGTCATTTCCATAATGGACATCCCAACCAACAATCAAAATTTTCTTAATCACATTAATAGTTTGTTGTATGGCACCGTTGGTTTCTGTTGCATAAATCACATTCATAAACATTGCCTGTCATAAGTAAAATTTATTGTTATTTGCACCAGCTGATCTTATGGGGGGTTGATTGGGTTATGTTTGTTGTTGTGTACCCTTTGGGCTTATGGGGTCTAGTTAGGTTATTATTTGATTATATAATCATGTATCATGTGTTGATTTGATATTTAGGTATATAAATGCTTTGAACTTGCCTCTATATTGGTCCTTCTGGTTTTGGTAGGGCTGGATTAACCTCTTGGCCATTGTGAGGTGTAGTGGTGGTTACCGATGTATCTTCAATTGGTTGGGTTCCATAATGGACCCTTGTCGTGGATATGTTGTTTGGATAGCACCTCCAGGTATGTTCCCTCATCTCTGTCTCTTGGTCATTTTATTCTTCTCCCTTGTCTCTATTTACTTTTATTGTGCAATATCTCATGTTTAGCTTCTTATACTATACTTCCCTTACTTTCCTGTTATTTATGCTTGCTTTATCTTTTCAGCGGGTCGTTCATTTTAGTTTGATGTGAGTTTTCCTCTTCTGGAAGTTTTTAAGTGAAATAGGTGACTTTAGAAAATATCTAGAGTTTCAGGTGTCGGATGTAATTTCCATCAGCTTTAAAATGGCCATTTTGGGCTAGTGGTATGGTTTGGGTGGGCTTCAAGGCTTCCACTGTGAGTTTGTATTGTTAGGCATTTTAACTTTGATGTTTTGGCCAATGTTTGACTTCGGCCAACATTC